>CAJUYH010007446.1:0-17565 GCA_910591685.1 Galerucella tenella | reverse complement strand
TTCCATAAATATGTTTGGAGACTTACAAAATTGATATGAAGCTTGTTTGCGTCAGAATGGGAAGAAGCACTTGAATTATGGAGATTGAAACATAAATCCAATTTCCAGTTTCGGGTAGGTACTGTTGATTTTCGAAGATATTGTATTTCAATATATTCTACAAATCTTATGTATCCAATGTTATTATGTATCTTTGGGTGAATTCAGTTATCGCTTCATTCAACACATGGAATTAAAAAATAGAAGTCCATCATTAATTGCTTGACCGGTAGAAAGTACATTCCCCAACAAAAAAAATTAGAATTGAAAAATCATCTCTCTAATATGATTGAGCTTGTTTTTTGGGATAAACAAAAAGAAAGTCATGTTACTTGTACATCCCATGTATATGGAAGCTTCTATTCATACTTGAAGGTGATTTCATCAATCAGTAGCGAACGGGTTTTATCAAAAGTGTAACACTCATTTCTAGAATTCCATACCATAGCCTTCGGCAGATACAAGCGCTGTTTATGAAAACTTGGGTATCAACTCAAAAATGACCTTATGACTACTATACCTATACAGTAGAATTTTGAAACAAATGTCAGACTACGAATCAGTGGTGCGATGGAAAAAATTTCAGCAAGTGAAGGATAAGTATCACAGGCATGAATACATGCTTCCCAGTGTAGGTCCATGAAAATCACTTCTTCGATTGCGAACGGGGTGAGAATAGTGAGGCCAGAATGAAGGAAGTATTTTTCCTTGAGCATACCTAGAGACTTTACAGCTAACCAAGTGAAAGTTATAACGATTCACCAATTAAAAGAAGCAATTAAAAGGCAGCAAGAAATATATTGTTTCAATTTTATCGAAATAAAATGGTTAGAATTTGGAATATTGAGATCTAATGTAGCTGTTAGAAAAATGAGAAATAATTTGAACATTATGATTCTACAATAGATGTGGATTTTTTTTCAGTCGATTTTCACTCACAGAGACGAAAAGTCCGACTGAGAGGGAAAGGAAGACACCGACGTACATCATAGCGAAGGGGAAAGCACCGAAAGCGAAGATGATTCTGAAGGAATTCACCATCCGATATCGAACCTGATGTGCAGTCCACAAAAACCCAAAATAATTTCAAAGAATCATTGAGCTATCGAATTTCCAAATTTTCGAATGATACCGAAGATTTGCCGGGAAGATCAGCACGGAATACCACAGTACCATTAAAAATGGAGGTCAATGCCATGAACTACGACGAAGATGGAAACAATATACGAGTCAGCCTATCGTATGCTGAATCTACCAGAGCATGTTACAGAACAAAATGGCTAGCTGCGATTGAACAGGGAAAAGACACTTTGAATAAGAGCAAAAACTGAAGCTTGCTCAACAAATCTTATGCTCTGGGATAAGTACCCCCTAGTGGATTTTTTACATTGTGCCGTTGTTTGCTTTTTGTTTTTGAAGTTGGAACCTACCCCCAATTGCAAAAAAAAATAATAAAATAACATTTTGAATTATGATATGGGTGAATTTGGTTGGGATTAGTTGAGATATAATTTATATTGTCTCAACCCTCGAAAATAAACCCTTGTTAGGACTTTATGTGAAAAAAATTATTTGTCCTGAAAAAATAAATTCATCGTGTATTGATTTGCACAAAAATTTGGAATCTGCTGTTTATTTCTCAAGAGTGAAAACTAGCGGTTATTCTTAAAGTTCCCTAATTATATACTTTTAAAAGATTTTATGAGTTTTTCTCCAAAAATGTGTAGTGTTTTTGTTATTTAACTTCGAATCCTATAAATAATGCAATTGACGGAAAAAACAACTATTAACATACCGTATCTCAGGTCCTATTGGTCGTAGAGAAAATTTATTTTGTTTGAACTCTCAAAAGCAACGATCTTGTTTTCCAGAGTTGTTTTGATGAAATTTATAAGTATTTTTCGCAAAAATCCATTCAAAAACGATCGATTTTTTCATCGATAACGGTTATTTCCAAACCGTGAATAGCTCGTTTGTGATTTGTTGTCAATCAATTTTCTCTTTTCGAACGAGTGGAAAATTTGAACGGTAGACATAATGACAGCCGTTAAACTCGGAAAAAAATACATTATGTTGCTCACCTTCCATTCTGGAATGAAATGGTTCGATACTTCGCTATTTCCTTTGCAATGTACTAAATATTCAAAACTCAACCAAAAACCTGTCATTGCCTTTCTATAACATCACAATGTGCATTCCTGTCAGAAATTTTGTTTCGGCAAGTGAATCATTCTGATCGTCGAGAAATGATCCAAAACTGAATATTCAAGTATCACTTCGAACAAAGTATTTTCACCAACTACCAAATTGTTCCTACGGACGTTCTTCAATGCACATGCCTCTGATTAGTTTTGACCGTTATCAAGAAATTTTTTAATAAAACGTCATGCTTTTTTTGAATTGCGGTACTGATTCCGAAAATGTGTCACAAGTTAATTTGAATTGGTACATAGTGTACTACAAAGCATCTTTTCTAGGTCTTGATTTGGTGCATCCCTACCGTGTCCAAATTGTCTGTATTTCCTTTCCATTCTGCTCACCGTAGAATTGAAAATATGCTCACAATACGGGTGCATTGCATGAAAAAATTTGCATACCACTTGTCAAATACACAGTTAATTCTTTCCGGAATCAACTTGGCAAGGAAAATCTTCAAATTGGAAAATATAGGAAGCGCTGAATCAAAAAACTGATGCCTACAACAATACTTCAAGGTAATTCACAGTGTATTCCTTTCTTTTTGGAAAAGTAGATCCAAAGGAAAAATCGACCTGCTGGGGAATTAACCATTTTACTGTTTATTAAGATATTAAGGAAATTTTATTGTGCGTTACTCTATGGACGCACTGTAGTCGGTAACTTTTTTGTAGAAGTACGTGAGCATGTTGAAGAGCCGATTTTGGAGTTGATGATTCTGATCTTAAAGTAGTAAAGGTGAGCTTTGGTAGATAGAATTTTCGCCATGGCCAATATTTCAACACTTTGTTTATGAATACTTTAAAATGGAAAATATTATAAGTGGCGTGAAGTAACGCTCAAAATTAGTTTGGTATAAGTTTATAATTACTTTGTATCTCTATAATTATAATGATATGAAAAATAATATGGAAGTACATTATCAAAAAATGTAATGTATATGTTATTTATGCTTTATATACATATTACCTCCTAATTATTTGGAAAATTTTGACACCACGAACTACCTATGTACACTGAATAAACCGCACTATAAAATAAATGAACAGCACAAATTTCAATCACGTATTCTACAAGTTTGATTTACACATCAGTTTTGTTAAACAATTTTCAAACAGTGGTCAATACGCGTACACTATAGACCACAATACAAAGCATGTTTTCATGAATTAACATCTATCAATAAGTTTTTCACATGATAAAAATAAACTCTGCTTTAAAGTTCGAACAAAGTGATTCGAACATGGTGTCAGCACAAATTGACTATTTCCTCCCGATATTACAGAATAAAAGTACCAACTATTTTCTTAATTGTATTATATCTTGGTTTCAATACGGTTGGAGGTAGTTAAATTACAGGGGAAACTAAAACGATCGCAGAATGGTAAGAGAGTTATTATTTTGTAATGAATCAAAGAAAAGATCTATGTTTCCCAAACAATAAATGCAAGATATCACATTAAATCGAGGGGTTTTGTTTCTCAAGTGAAGTCAACCTCAATCGTGATTGTCGAATGGATTTCAATAATCGCATCAGAATCAGGGAATCCAGTTAGCCCTGTTTCTGATAAATACCACACTATCTGCTATTCTCTCTTCACTCATTTCCCCAAAACCATATAGTGCCACCACTGCAGGTTTTCCAGTGATAAACTTCCGGATGTATCAGCTTCTGAGAATTTGGCTGTAGTCGAAGTGGAAAATTGAGCTTTTCACACTATCCAGAGGAATCGGAGATCTACAATTTATATAAAAGTCACTTAATAAACACTTTATCAAGGCGCGATTGCTTTCCTTCGATATCAACACTAACTCCATGCAGCGATGCTCGTGGCCTATTTATACTCGCGCGCCTTGTAGCTCTAGAAATCTCCCGTCGTTCTGGTGGATGCGCTGGGTATTCTGGATGTTTCGTATTCTGAATGTTTCTCGAAAATTGGACGGAGGAGCCATAGTCGTCTAATAAGGGAGTATCACTGGGGGCACTAATTGGACATATTATTGCAGTAGCTCGCGTAACATTGCCTTCTCCTCAAGAGACAGTTTCTCCTGGAACTAACTAGGAAACAGAAACGAGATGACTGTATCGGCATCTGGTTTCCTTGTTAGATTCTCCAGTTGCATGGAAGTAACATGTGACCATCTTCTCTGTTAGCTGTGTCTCCTGAGAATGGCCGCAGACCAGTACCTTCACTCCGGTGTCCCGGAAGATTACTCCTACCATGTTACGGATTATTCGCCAATCTAAATGCCTACATTGAATCTTGGGCATGACCAGCCTATGTACGTTCAATTCACGCACATGCTCCCTCAAGCTTCGTAATGCTTCCCAGACATCCTCGTCCTCGTACGTTGGTCTCTTGTCCAAGGTGTTCCCCGTCACTAGGTGGAAATTGTAGCGGGAGCCATTTTGCAGCTTCAAAGCTTTACCTGGTACTGGTAACTGGTTTTTGCAAACGTCGTGCACCACTTTTCTCTTTAAACAGTGATGCCAGTCCGCGCGCATCGGTTACGTTGGCAGGGATGTTAATTTCCAGTGAGTATTCCTCCGGAACGGTGAGCAGGTCTTGTCGTCTGTCAGTGGTGACGCCGAACCTTGCTTCTCCGGTACCATCATGAGCACCCATAAACTCTACAAACGCAGGATCGGCCACTTCCTGAAGCTGGTTTACTTCCTTATCGTGGTCACCCTCGAATGGCGCTAATCGGTTACAGTGTACCACCGTTGGCTCTCCATTTGGGATCTTGCTGATACGATAGATGACATCGTTGATTCTCTCCTTCACAAGGTACGGACCTTTTCAACCTTTCTGCAACTTTGGAGAAAAACCCTTTCGTCTTCTTGGGTAATGCAGCCAGACTTTGTCTCCTTCATGGAAACCTCATTCCGTAGCCTGCGTATCGTACCTTTTCTTCATCCTATCGCTAGCGATCTGGAGATTCGATTGAACCAGCTCGTGTACGTCGTCCATTATTTTCCTCAGTTGGTCACGTAATCTTCACCAGCCATGTCTTCCCTGGGTCGGCATCCAAATACAAGGTCGCTGGGTAATCCCATTTCACGTCCGAACAGAACTTTTGCTGGTGTTTGGCCGGTAGACTCATTGATGACGGATCTGTAGGCCATCGCAAATAGCGAGAGATACTGGTCACAATCTTGCTGATGGTTAGATACTACTTAAGACAGGTATTTTCCAAGAGTTCTGTTCATTTGCTTCACCATTCTGTCCGACTGTGGATGCAAAGCTGTAGTTCTTGTTTCCTCCATGCCGAGCTTCTTACAAACTTCCTGGAACAGCTGGCTTTTGAAGTTTCTGCCCTGGTCGCTGTGTATTTCCAGGGGCACTCCATATCGGCAAATGAACTCATTCACAAGCACTGTTAAACCCTTTTTCAAAAATATTCTCGACGCCGTTGGTCGCCAGCCGATTGACTGCAGTGCTACCGGTGAGCGGAGGAAGGAGTCAGTAGTCAAGAAGCCGAGATGCAAGCAACATCACATCACAATTTGTCAATTCACAAAAAATAATGTAAAGTAATTCTTATGAATAAATCAGTTTTTAATACAAACAGTTATTACACGAACCACAGGTCCTTCAAGTCAACAAATTTAAAAGCGAACGTAACATATTTTTGGTTCTTCTACCGGATAGTAGCCAGCATTGCATGTTCAAGAATAAAGTTATAAAGAAGAGACGCCATTTTAACGTAACCGAAAGGAGATTGTAATAGCAGCAGCGTTGCCAAGCAAGCTGTATCAGATAGGTTCCTTTCATTTTCCTTAATTTCAACATTGTTTGCTCGATTTGTTTCGATAAGTGGTACATTTCTCTCGCATGTTTTAAATCATACAGTAATATTCATATGTTAGTTAACGCTTAATTATAATGAATTCACGCTCGTACATATTTCAACTAAAACTAAACGTTTATTTCACGCATTAGTAAAAAAACATGTCAGATAACGAGTCAACCGACGATCGAATGCAATTACGGCATCAATGCGAAATAATTGAAGGCAAATTCACTAGATTTGAAAAAATTTTGAGAGACGAAACTAACAAAAACAAAAGTAAACAAATTGAAACGCGCTTAAAGGTTATTGAAAATGATTTGTTACAATTTGATGGTTGTCAAGCAAGACTAGAGTACTTAGATTTAAATGAAAGTATTGAAAAAGAAGAAATTGAAACGAAATTCCATGATCTTATTGGGGAAGCAAACGGAATAATAGCCACAGTTCATAATGTTTCCAATAATAGATCTTTCACTCTAAATGAGGCGCCACAGCTGCAAACATTCTCTGCACAATTACCACGGTTGCCAGATATGGGCCTGCCTACCTTTTGCGGAACGTATGAAACATGGTTAAGTTTTTTGATATTTATAATTCAGTTGTACACTCTCGTGTAGATTTGTCAGACATTCAGAAATTCCTATACTTAAAAACCTGCTGTAGGGATGACGCCTTGCGCATGATAAGCTCGCTATAAGTTACCACTGAAAACTATTCGATTGCTCTCGACTTACTTAAAAAACGATATGAAAACAAACGCGCAATTATAAATCATCATTATTGTCGGATTATTGTTCAATTTACCAGAAGTCACGAAAAAATCACACATTGCTCTTAGAAAACTGATAGATGAAGTTTATCAGCACAAGAAGTTTAGTTTAGTGTGGACTTTTTTATATATAAACAATGGCAACAAAATGTATAGTTGAGGACTGTAGGTACTGTGAGGTGCACCCGGTAAGTTTTTTTTAATAATATAAAACATGTTTAATTAACTGAAAAGTGACAAAATATTGAAGTAGTTACTCTTTTATACAGCTTTAAACTTCAACAACAACGTTCGGTTTGGCTGGAGAGAAGTGGAAACCTCTTTTTGGATTTAACAGGGCACAAAAATTGGAGAATATGCCCTCGTCACTTTGGCCAGGACTGCTTTGTTAGAGTAGAAAAAGGCGAGGGCATGGTATTGAAAAGGTTTTCTCTGCCATCCCTGTTTTTGCCTGGTAAGTAAATTTTTTTGTACATATACCTATTTATTGAATGTTATTATATTGGAGTGTTTTTTTAGATTACAATCCAAAGGAGGGATCTGATTTTTTGTTTCCCACTATGGTACCCTCACAGGTAACAGCTCTTCAGCAAAATAAAGGTATTTATTTTTGTAAGTTTGATATAATTTAACTGTTACAAAGTTTCTGTAGATGCGATGAAAGAATCTGTTTTTTATTCCCCAGTTGGGAAGGTGACAACAACAACCAAAACCTATTCAAGGGAATTGATTAATGGTGAGTTTTTTGCAACTCGTTATGATATAATTTTGGCAGTCATACAATGTACCTAAGGAATATTAACATAATTTTTATGTTACAGCTATTCCATCCACGAGTCGGGTGTGTGAAGAAGACATTTTGCAGAGCATCAAGCCATTATCAAATAATGGTATGTATCAATTAAAATATCTTCTATATGTGTCTTTTGTTATATTATTTGATTTGTTTAATTTCCATAAAAAACAAACTGAATAACATGTTTTATAGTACTATATTAGTAAATGATTAAATTGTCTACAGATACTGCAAATATGTATGCTCCACCTCCCAGAAGTAAAAAAAAGAATTTCTCGAAGAAAGGTACAAGCGTTTTTCAAAGGTCAGTAGTTTCAAGAAATAAATATGTACCTAAATGTTTACAATCATATATGTGTGAGCTATATGAATAAAAATATCCAAATTTAATTAGATAATATAATAGGTATATTAGTCATGATAGTCATAACCAAGTCATAATCATAAGCAAACTAGAAATGGATGTGTTTCATATTTTCTTCAATATACATCTGCCGATCTGCCCACAGAAACAGTTCTGATAGATAAAACTATTTTTTTATTTGTACGAAACAATGTTATTCTTAAAAAATATCTTTGAAATGAGTACATTTAACATTTAACTCAAATTACTTTCTTTATTTGCAGAAGCCGAGGCATCAACAAAAAAAGATTTTTACAAGACAGTGACCCTCATAAAGCGCCTTAGAGCGAAAAATGTTGACCAAAAAGATATAAAACATTTTGTGAAACTAGTTACTGAAAAGGAAGGGTTAGTGAACATCTTGGGTAATTACTCGAAAGTGGCCCTCAATTTTTTTGAATCAAATCTGAAAAATTTGCGTATGAAGCCCAAGGGGCGTAGGTTCTGCCAAGATGAAAAATTGTTTGCACTGTCATTGTACAAGAAAAGCGCAGTAGCATATCGCTTCCAGTCCAAGTTTTTCAGCTTACCATCTCGGAAATCTTTAAACAAAATCCTGAATAGTGTATCCTTTTTACCAGGTGTAAATGAACACATTTTCACACATTTAAAGATCCAGGTCAGTAAGCTGGGGGAGGAGGACAGGTATTGTGTTTTAATGTTTGATGAAATTTCTCTCCATCCTCATTTAAAATATAATCTGAAAACACATTCTGTAGATGGGTTTGTGGACTTAGGTGTTAGGAAGCGAAGGATACAGTTTGCTGACCACGCCCTAGTATTCATGGCAAAAGGTATTCGTAACCTTGGAAGAACCCATAATTTTGGTTTTTGTGAAGGTACCACACCAACAGTCGACTTGGTGCATTGCATCTAAGCGATTATTGGAGAATTGCAGGCGATCGGTATCACTGTGATCGCTACTGTATGTGACCAAGGTGCCACTAATCAAGCTGCCGTGAATCAATTAGTAGGACCTAGTCGCACTGGGTCCCTAACTTACACAGTTGGAGATCCTTCTCAAGAGATCGTTCACCTTTATGATCCCCCCCATTTATTAAAGGGGATCAGGAACGGTCTTTTATGTAAGGATCTTCAATACGAGATGAACGGCAGCAACAAAGTGGCATCTTGGTCGCATTTATCTCGATTATATGAAATCGATCGAATGCAAGGACCATTCAAGCAATGCGTTAAGTTGACTGATGAACATGCCCATTTTTTCATTATCTTCTCATATTTGTGTATTATGTATTTACTAAAAGTTATGTGTTTGAAAACAATACCTCCTTCTCCTATTTCAGTGATTATTGATTTTTATTGAATGTTTGTGAATTTTTAACTTCAATATGTTATATTTGATTATTTTTGTACTCCACAATGTGCATCTTTTTCTGTATTTCAACAATAACGGTAAGAGGGTCACTGTTCCACTATTTGTTGTACTTTGCGTCTTTTCCTGCCCTGTTAATCATAAACTTATTAATGCTTCTTACCTTAAAAAATCGTTTTACCTTACATCGTATACGATTCAAAATAATTTACTACATTTATTGTTCTTCCTGTTTGTCATTAAAAGATGTAAAAAACGTTTTATTTGCTGAGTACTCTTTATTTTAAATAAAATATATAAACTTGATGATTGTTGCTTTATTTTTCCCACTCCAGGCATTATATGGTTCATTTTTTGACATTTCATTTAATTTAACTTGACTATTTGATTGTTATTATTGTGATATCAATCAAAATGTTGAGTTACTTTGAATGAAATTTAAAAAAATGGACCATAAATGCCATATTGCAATAAAAATAAAATCACAGTAATTTTGAATATGGCGCCAGCCGCGAAAAACTGTAAATTTACAGGAATCTTCTTTTTCCACTGTTAGCGGAGATCACAACCATGTCAAATGTGTTAGAGTTTCATTTCCGACCTGTAAGATGGCGCCACTGGTAAAATTAATTCGTCATTTGAAGCGCCACGGGTCAGATTCCCATCTATCAGTGTTATGTTATCTATGGTTGTCTCTGCATTCCATGGTCACGAACTCCGTCGATGAGTGTCTGTACACCTAAACATTCCATAACATTCTCCGGTGCCGATGGATAGGCAAACTGCACCAACCTCGCAATATCTGCTTCGAATTCTTGCAGAGTTTCGTCGCGTTTTTGTTTGCGACTGGTTCAGATGCTTCAGGTGTTCCAAGCCATATCTCATGTTCAATCGCTTTTTGAGTTGTTCAAAATCTTCGGTCTCTTCCACTGGAATGGTCTGGAGGATATCCCATGGCGTCTCCTCTAAGGGCAAGAGTTAAATTTAACACTTTTTCTTTCTCACTCGAGTTGTGAAACTTGTGGCAACAGCCTCTTATCTGCCCCACGATCAGTTTTGAATTTTCAAAAGTTCAGTAAAAAAAGACTATATAGAAAAAAAAATAATTTGAGGGATAAAAACTATAATCGGCTGAAAGTTCGGCAGCTTGTGGCAACAGCCTCTTATCTGCCCCACGATAAGTTCAAAATTTCAAAGTTTCGATCAAAATTTATAATTTATTTGGGTAATGTGGGACAGGACAATAGGTATAAGATTTTAAATCCAAAAAATAAAATTCAATATCCAATATAAATGGTATCATGTATTAAGCGTTCAACTAATGCTCAAAAAAATGTTTACTAAAAGGAAACACTAATAATAGAAAAACCTGCAAACAAGTTATTATTATCAATAAAAAAAATTCTCACTCAAAATAAGTCGGTACTGAATTTTCAACAATTCAGAATTTTCACACTGTTAACGGAAATCAATTTCGTATTGTAAACTGAACAAAATATACTATTCGTCCTCACTTATGCTTTACCCTGAGATTTTATATTACAAATTCCTTTTCTTACTCACCTCAGAAAATCTCGGACGGTTGGCCACTAAAACTTTTAAGAAAGTCAGCATAACTCGGAACCCTCTGTATTTGGGTATAGGGAACCAATATGAAGGAGTATCATATTTTTCAGGGGCAATCAGAAAATGCAATAAAATATAGGGTGTTTCATAGGAAAATATATAATTTTGATACGCCACACTTTATCGGAACACCCTGTATATTTCAAAATATTCTCGAATTATCGTTTAAGCTGCAGTAAAATTTGTGGCATACAAAGATTTTCCGGAAAGTTTATATTTTCTGCGATATTTCTCCGGTCCCGGACTTTTGCCGAACTCTGTATATAAAACTATTCGAAAAATCTTAACGGCAGAAAAAAAACTTCAAGCAAACGGTAGCACAGTTCAGCACAAAGCCGAGAGACTCGAAAAGTCGAAACAGAAGTCGTAGAAGAAGAGAGCAGAAGAGCCCCAAAATCATCGGTTTCTGGAATTTATATTTTTCATTCCCACCTACAATTTTTGGCACTATCGTTGAAATTAATTTTCTTGCAACAAAAAATTCCTACTATACTGAACGGATCTCGTTCTAAATGAAATACTTCATATACCGGACGTCCTCTCGTTTTGAGATTTTTGGATAATCGGCATTAATAAACTCTATCTCTTTAGGAGTTAATATGTGTATCTTAAATTGCTGATGAAAATAAATAATTAGGTGATACTATTAATACTAAAACGGTTTCAGAAATTGAAGTCGAGAATTAAGTAACGAGTAATATTTAAAACTTTTAACTCAAAATATCAACGGAGAACTGAGTGAAACAAATCCAAATTGATCCAAAAGAAAGTAACACACAATAGGAAAAAAAATGGAAAATCAGGAGTATGAACATAACTGAGTGCACTAAAAATAAAAATATTGGAGTATGAAGAAAAACTAAAGGGAATGGAATACAGGAAAGCAGAAATAGAATTTACAAAACAGAAATAGAAGAGAAAATGAGATTGAATTTGAAAACAAGTAAAGTTGCTAATTTACTTTAATTGTAATCGATTTGTGTAATACCATATGTATTATTTATAATTAAAGATAGTTTAAAATATATTTTTTACCAATTCAAAAAAAGTGTTGATCAAATGAATTCGTAATGCAATCCCATTTCGTTCCAATTCAGCATCTTAATGTCCAACTTCAATTTGATTTTCAATATGTTGATCCCAATTAATTTCAAAAACATGTCATCGTTTTCTTTTGCTTACTTGAGCAACACAGCTGTGCTAATGATTACCCCTTATACACTTTCAACATTCATTTGTATTCCCACAGATAAAACAGGAAAGCGTCTTTCCCAAATTCCGAACAATCTTTCAAAAACACTTCTAGTATTGATATCTTAGTTTTGATAATTATTTTTGGATTGTGTTTGGGGGTTACCTAGTGGTGTCATTACGTGGTTTGTGCACATGTATCCCTAAACCCTATCTTAATAACTGCTGGTAAATTATTTATTAGCACCCATTAGTCCCATTACCACTGCCAGCTAAGGAAAATTGAGAATTCATATTCTTCACTCAGTTAGAAATAATTCGTACTATAGTAAATATCGAAAAAAACATCAATTTTCCGAAAAAAAAAAAGAAAAATAACCGGGAAAGTGTAAGTCGGACTCGCGCCCGAAGGGTTCCGTGACAATATTCATAATAAATTTGTAACAACTTGTGGTATTATAACATATAAAAATAAAAACCAGAAACCGCGATGAGATTGGATCCCGCGATCTCTTGCTCGCTTTCTTCTAAGCCACGGAGCCATCTCATGAATATGTTCTGGTGAAACAATTCAAGCAAACACGTGTAACGGAATAAAATTATATGTTCTTTTCAACTAGGTGGACACATCTTTGATAAAAGTTCATAAATTATTCATAACACATAACTGCCGTACCTTTGTTGCGAGACCAATGTCATCAGGAGCTGTAGTGATGAACTAGTTGATTTCATCAGCAGTGAATATCTTCGACTTCTTTGGCATATATCCATCGGAAATCCTCTTCAAAATTGCTTGTAATTTCAGATATTTTTCAATAATCACATCAATTTTTATTGAAATTATGCTTCTTAGTATGGAATACTGTGACCACAAGAAGTAAGCTTGATATTTAACTGCTTATTCGCCAAAATAGGCTAGCAGTACATTCTCCGAGAACGAATTTACGTGTTTATGTTTATGTTCCGCTTTTTCGCCAATCCACAATCTGGTAAACCATTTCATACCTTTTTTCAGATTTTTCGTGCCTATAGTCGTGTGTAATGGATCCATTACACACGGGGCGTGGCTTGTTTTTTGTAATGCATCCAGTAACTCAACAAAAATTACATAAAAAGGGTCCATTTTTCAACAGTCATAAAAAATATTATATTCGTGTTAACAGGATGTTATAAACAGGTTGAGAATATGTTTCAGCTGATTTTGACAAATGTGGTGATAGGATTAATCTAGTTACTTTCCGTGAGAAATGTCTAGTGGGTTATTAAATAGATATATCATGTCCATATGACTCACGTATTTCTCTCGTAGGTTTTGCAGCTATATAAATACCTCAATTTAATTCAATGGGAAATTTGGCGTTTCCAGGAAGCATATAGATTACTTTAGTCGGCAGCAGGAACATGGGCTCCAGCAGCAGGGTGCAAGAGCAACGCATTGTTATGAATGTGAATACATAGGAAAAATTTGAATGTTGTTCCAGAAACTGGAGACTAGCCTGCTGACCGAACTTATTAACACCTTGTTCATTGATTTGGAATTTTTTTTCTGAATTGTGCTTCGAAAGCCAGCATCACAGGCTGTATGACGTGCACAATTTTCAATTTATGCTATGTGTTGTCGCTGTAACAGATTAACCAATGTCAGTTGCCTGAGGCGGGATTTATAGTTTGACGGACTCTGTACGTAGACGCACTGTGAAAAGATCAACTATAGAATTTACGTACCTTGTTTATAAAGGAACGTAAGTGCATGACGTTACGTAAGGGGAACGGACTGGAACGGAAGTAATTTTGTGTGATGTCAGCGTGGCTATCAGCTGTCATTTAATGTTGTGTTTTTGAATGTTGCATAGATTGGCATAGATAACCTTTGTTTACTGTTTAGTTTAGCGTCGTTGAATAAAGTTGTTTTTGTTTGAATCTTAGTAAAATGGGCGTAAAGTATTGGTTTTTTGCTTTAAGTAATTTAGTAAGACACATAGCCGCTACGAAAGTAACGCCTTCATAGTATTTTGAATTCTCGATTGATAGGTTGCGCTTGTGCGTAATCTAAACATCAACCAATCAAATTTTTGTAAGTCAAAGATTAAGGTTAACGTTTGTAATACATTTAAACGGTTCATTATTGTGATATTTTGATTGGGATTAATCACTGACCTGTCTTTTTTTCCATTTCTTCCTACGTAATGTGTTAGGTTAAAAGGACATTAACAACCGATGACGCACACCAAGAAGGGTATTTTTTCAACATTACAAAACTTATATGTTTGTTTCGTTTTTTATTGGATACTCAATGGAATTATTTATAAGGAAATGAACAATATTATATAAGAGTATTCACTGTTACTGGAGTTCTCTTCAATACTTTCGATACTCTTCAATTGCCACGAAAGTTCTCCTTGCGGTGATACAAAATAATTTGTCGCGGTATCTCGTAACTCAATGTTCATCTGACTAGCATTATTGGCTGATAAACGTCCTACTGGGTGTAGGGGCTGTTTAATTTATATTATTTTTGCGTTTTATTTTTATTTATGAAGTTGTTCGTAGAAAAAGTATCGTTCACAACTAGTGTTGTAAGCTTATAACATGCTCATGGAATTACCACACATTGTTATGTAATATACTAAATTATCTGTGAAGTAAAGTAAAATGCGATGGGTGAAGTATTTTGAATTTGACATTACTCGAAAATCATCATCTGTCAGTGTCACGCTTCTCCCTATTACGGCTCGATAATGGTTCTCTTGCGATTTATTTATAACAAATTATTTCTGGAACTCCTTTGACTCCAGGAATCAATTTTTATAATGCTTTAGGGTGTAGTGTAATTGACAACTTCACTGACGGTTGACGATGAAATATTTTATTTCACATTTTTTCAGATAATCTTCTTAGCGACCAACTTGATATTAACAATTCTCCATTATTAAACCTTTTTACCTAGAAAGATTCCTGTATGATGGTTGTGAATGAGTTTCCAGGTAAACTTGTTAAATACTTTAGTTAATCCCATATTTTAGACAAATTCATTTCATTTCCTTGTGAATAGATTACAATTTTATTGTTAAATATCCGTATAATTTAGTATTAAGGCACTGTATGAATAGAAAGTTTCTCATTATACCTCCATTCGTTTGAAAAAGCTACTGTGTTAGCGAAACGCGTCACTTTATGTTTAAATACAATGTAGATTCAACACAATAAAATTGTTCGATTTCATAACTGTATGTTATTATTATAACTAATTAGATGTCTGATCAACAAGCTATTTATTCTGATATTAGACAGCTCAACGTCAAGAACATTGCTAGTAAAATTTCACCAGATCTGATACAAATTACTCTGGTCAAGTATGAAAAAACAGCTTAATTTTTTTCTGGTACAAGATATATTTATATGTATATTATGATGAACAAATTACTTCGCTTATACTAGTATTGTAACACCCCTTTCTCCTTCCATTCTGCAATACTTGAATTTATCTATTATTTATTTAGATAGCGGGTTAACTATAATCCATGGAATAACATAACTTCAAACTATTTTGCGATGTTTTATACGAAATCCTGGTTATACCACAGAGTACACCATCTAACAAGAGGCGAAAGAAAGCATTTTCCGTGATCGCAAATTTGTGTACACATGCGTGAATTGATTAGTTTATCTGTCAATGTCAAGCCGTCACTTCCGTACATTCCCATCAGTTCACCGTGTGTTATTTTGAGATAAGGTTGAAAATGAGGTACTTCTCATTACACAAGAGAGATGAATAATGTGTTCTTATGTTAGTAGTTAAAAAAATATTCTATAGACCTAATTGGGAGGGATGTACATCAACACTACTATTTTTCTTAGTGTAGTGTTACTTTTCTCAGTGTATCAGGTAGTTCAAGTGTCAATCCCTCAACGTATTTCCGCTCAATATCGTGTTATTCCGATTTCAAAGGAACCGACAAAGCTTTCTTCTCTTGTTAGATGGTGTACTCTGTGGTTATACTCAATTTCTACAGAACAGACTATTACTACAAATGATCGATTTAGAATTAAATTTTCTTAAAAATGGGACGTACATAAGTCTTTCTCCGAATTCTCTCGTTTTGTGAATTGGATCAATATCATACAGTTAGATTTGAAAGCGTTAAGTAAAAGATTAGGTACTTTGGATAAATATAAAAGTGAAATAGTTTTAGATAGGTGTATCTGCAAAGTTGGTAGAAAGACAAAAGTTTTTTAAAAAACATGAGTTTGTTTTCAATCTGAGCCCCAATATTGTAGATCTGTTTAATGAGAAACACCTAACCAACCAATGAAAGATAATCTATTTTAACGAATATAAAAGACACGATATTGGTCAAATCCAAAATATAATGCTTCAGCATCTTTAAATGTCTTGAAATATATATATATATATATATTAATTTGAACTGAAGTTTTCATAAATTTGGTCATCGTTGTGCAGTACCTACTAATCATTTGAAATATAAAAAGTTGTTGACGCTGCAAGTGGGTTGAGGACTGAGATATACCTATTGAAGGTAGAAATAATCACATTAGGATACCGATTATTAAAAACATTTGCTAAAAGCTAACTGAGCTGGAATTTCAAAAAAAATGTGACTGTTAATGAGGAGAGGACAGGATAAGTTGAGTTGCCTTATTTTGATTTCAACAAAAACTGGAACGTCGCAGTAATAATTCGAGATAAGTAGCCGTCGTTGACGTCGGTTTATTAATTTGATTCAAATTTTTTTGCTCAGATCGTTAAAGTGTGCTCAGATGCTTTTTGGTTGATAGTTTTTATTGAATTGAACTTCAAGTTTTATTATTTATAATAATCAAGAAAATTTTATATCCAAGGGCAGTGTATTCGAAAGTTTCACTTATTATTAGATATAATACAACGGAAAATAGAATATTCCATCCACAAAAAACTTTGAAAGACGATCTGCTATTGATTACAACTTTTATTGATGGAATTATTGTATTGTACCTCCTATTTCTCCTCTCAGTTTGTAATACTTGAATTTCTCTATTATTCATTTTAATAGCCAATTAACTATATTTTATCGAATAACATGACTTCAAACTATTTTGCGATACTCTTTTATCCATCATATTCGATTGGATGTGTACGTGATTCCATTCCATAAATTACAAGGTATAGGTTGGCCCTAGTTAGACATGGATTTGAGCTTCATAATGTTTACTCTGATTCTTCGTTTTGGAAGCTACGTAATGGATTTCATCGAAATTAACACAGTTTTCGTACGAATGACTTTTATCGTATTGATTATCAAATCCATATTCAATTTAGGCTCAAATTTGCTTTTGAAATGAGGTCACTGGGGTACATTTTCTGCTACAACGAAGCGAATTGGGAGTTAGTAGCTTCAGCTTCCTTTCTATTCAGCTGT
>CAJUYH010007445.1:15910-33477 GCA_910591685.1 Galerucella tenella | reverse complement strand
GACCATCGTTAAAAATAACATACATGATACGGAATACGGCTGATTATCGATGAGGAAGCAGTTTAGGCAGTATAATACCTGAATGGCTAGAATAAAGTATTGCTATTGGTTAAAACCACCAAAATGTGAGATTTTGACAAGTGAAAAAGTAATCGTCTAAAAAAATTACTATTACAATTACATACCATTGAGATTGCTTCAGTACCCTATAGGTATAATGGGTCGATTCTGAGAAGTCTCATATAAGTTATGTATTATACAGAAACTGTAGGAAATAGTAAGTTGCCTTGTAACTATTACAGATTTATGCTTACAGACCTTACAGATATGCTCAGAATTGACCCATAACATGGGTTTGGCAGCGACAACTTTATAGGCTCTTCATGCATATAAAAAATAAAATAATTCTTGATAAGCGAATCTGAAACGTTACCAAAACGTTGAAAATTTAAATATTCAAAAAACTTTGCGGTATATTTAACATAAAAAACAATCCAATTATACCACAAAGAAACAACAGAAGGTGTATAATAATATAATCTAAAATTGATTGTTTCTTGACTTTTTTATGAAATTGTTTCTGTTTTTTGAAATTATTCTTATTCAAAATACAAATTTTTTTTGTTTTATTTGCAAAAAAGAAAAGTGCTCAAATAAATTAATTCTAGGATATTATAGGCGATGGAGGTTTGAAAATAAATTGTCTTTCAAACGGTACTAAATGAATAATATCTAGGTATTTGCCGTACCGTACTAAACAAACCCCCTTCTTAAGCTTCTAGAACTAAAAACGTTTGAACTGTATTATTTGATGTAAAAGAAAAACATCGTTAACAAAAAACGATAAAAAAAACAAACAATTTGTATACACATATAAATAGAACGTAGAACAAGCTTCGACAACTAAGTATCTGGTTCGTTAACCTGACGTCAGCTGATTGAAAAATATAAATATCTACAGGTTACGAGAGTCAGGTTAGTATAATTTTCTCCGTCAAAGTGATACGAAGCAGTAGCAAAAACAGTGCAAAGTTTGTGAAGGTTATATATATTAATTGTTGATATATTATATTGATAGAATTGCTGAAAAAAATGTCTGAAAATCATTTCGATCAATACGAACACTACAATTTCGAATATGACAAACATCTATACAGTGGTAATAGCGGAAAACAAAGATCCAAAAGAGAAGTTAGTGAACATACCAATCACAACGATCCCTCAGGACATTCCAGAAAAATTACTTCCAAACTCATGAACGCTGAACATAATAAAAAGAAACAATCTGCGTGATAGATACAAAGACGATTAAAAATGGTGGCAAATAAGATGAACAAATAGCATTTTTGTCGGATGTGAAAAGCGGTTACGAATTTATATTGTCATAATATAAGATTTTAATATTTTTAGTTTAAAAATAAATCTTGTAATATTATTTTTACTCTATTGTTTTTTTATTGACAACTGCACCTACTTTTATCAACCTTTATCTGGTTTTCAAGGTGAAGTATATTTTCAAACAAAGCAGTGTTTATATACAATGTCCATGAAGGCTAAGTTTTAACCTTATCACGTTACATTAATTGGTTGATTTCGTTGTATAAAATTCTTCTTTCTGGATTTAATTAATTTTATTACTTGTTTCCAAGTAGGTAAACATATTTCTATATTGAATAATAAATTAGATCTTAAAAAAACCTTGTCATTTAATATATTTAACCAACAAATAGAAGGATGATGTTGATAGAATGACTATAATATACAAGAAGGCTCACAATAAACAATTATACAGGGTGTTTTAAAATAAAAAGAATTATGTACTTAAATAATTCTCAACCTATTAATGATTTGTACGTCAAATATAAAGTAAATTGAGTTATAGTGGACGTAATATTTTTAATGCAGCTATCTAATCGTATATCCCCTTAAAGTTATATTGCGGACTATGACAGTATCGTATCGAATTACAGTCGAACAAAGAGCCGACAACTTTAAGCTCACACAATATCTATTACGGCAAGTAGGTATACTTATATTACACCTTATAAAACTAGGGTACCTATATTAGCTTATAAGCACTTGGGCTTCTCTTAATATCCTCACACATGCAATATTTAGGTATAAGGACTATGATTACCTTCATAAAGGTTGCAATTAATTGTTCCTTTCTCCTCTTCGCTTCTTCTTCCATTTCAGCGCGATGTTGCATATACCTAGCCCTTTCTTCATCAGACATTTTAGCTAATTTATTAGCTACCGATTTTTTTTTCTTTCCTGCCATTTTTAACTAGAATATAGAATAAAAAAAAGTAGTATTCACTCAAGACGTACACGTTTAACGAAATTTATTCGATAAATCTGCAACCAAGGGGCCTAAATTAAATCAATTATTTCCTAGCAACCGTTTCTAGAATTGATTCATTCATTCAAGAGAAAGTATTTAAATAATTTGAGTTATGTGCACCAAAAATGCAAGCTTTTGCATTTAATTCCAGATTCCAGGAAGCCGCCGCCCAATAGCAACCTCGAATAGAAGGTATAAATACGTCTAACTATAGACGATAATATATAGACACTTCTGATTCAACTTTTAAGCTTTTTATTGTTAATTTATTATCTAATATTTTATATTGTACTGAATATAATACATTTTAATTGTAAATGTAAATTGTTTTTAAAAAATAACTTTTTAATACGAAAGTTATATCTTTTGTTTAGTTTTTATAAATAAATTATTATTTCGACAGAAGCAGATAGTTCAGGTAGTTACAAGGAAAGTAGATATACAATCTTTATTTCGTCAAATTCAAATATTTAGGTGTTATAGTATAGTGGATAACCACTACCTACATTTAACAAAAAAAAACAATCAGCCCAGTCATTATTTTCTCATTGTTATTTACATTTCCATACTCTCTCACCATTTAAGTATGTTTTAACTATGCATACACCTACATTCATTCGCTATTTTTTATTTTATTAGTGTTGCTCTATTTACATAATGCAAAGTATTTGTTTTGTTATGGCAGAAGCTCAATTGAAAGATTAGCGTGCGAGAGGCAGGAAATAACAAACTATTCATAACAATACCCATCGACTTCTGAAATTGTAATGAGTTATGATTGAATATATAGTCAATACGTTTACCAAAGATGGCAACGTTTTATTAAATAACCAAAACTTTACGTTGAAGGTATATAGCCCAGATGAAATGGTAAGGTTTTCTCTGATGAGTCCTTTGACAATTTGTCAGCCATTGTCTGGCGTTGTTTATGTTTGTAAACACGTGTTTGTTTGTATTCAGTTGTGATATTTTGCTCTTGTGTTTTTGATTAAAATTAGAAAATGGTACTTCTTCATTGTTGTGTTCCTCTGTGTACTAACAGAAGAGTCCAAAGGTTAGTTATGTTGAAAGTTTCCTGTTTCCTGTTATATTTATAAACCAAAAGACTCGAACATTTTTTTTTTCATTTATATTTACCGCATCAACCGCTAGGGTTATTAGCGGGAGTGTAATATCATACAAAAATATTAAATACAAACATACATTTTAAATTTTGTTGAATAAATCAGTGTTCTTTAGGAAGTTTATCACATTGTCCATTTTTAAAACTAGGGAATCTTCAATTTGTTCAGATAATTGTGCTATCGTTCTGGCTTGATGGTTCTGTTGACAGCTTGTTAGGATATGGCTAGAGGAAAGTTGTATGTTACAATTACATCTATGTGGTTCTTCTTTTGTGATGAGGTGTAGATGCGTCAATGGTGTATGACCCCGTGGAAGAGGTAGCTTTGATCTCACTCGAGGTTTGATTTCTTTAAACTTTGAGTCGTTCACGTTCCACAATTGCTGCCAGGTGTTATAAATATGGTCCTTGATGGTGATTTCAATGTCTGTTAAAGGAATTAAGGAAGAAGTATTAATTGTGAGATTGGTAATGAATTTTTGGCTATTTGATCCACTTTCTCATTGCCTTCCTGCATGCGATGGAACCCAGAGAAATTTTATTTCATTGTTTCTCAGTAGCAGATTCTGTAAATCTTCCTTAATTTCTGTTAAGAGGGTATGATTGAGATATATTTGTTACAATCCCTGTAGAGCGCTTAATGAATCCGTAATAATGAGTACATTAGAATCAATATATCTGCAAAGTTTAAGTGCTTCCTTAATAGCGTACAGCTCGGCGGTGAATATGCTACATTATTTTAATATTTTCTAAGTTTCGAAACTACGGAGTGTTTGTCATGGAAGACAGCTGCAACTACTCCATCCTTATTCTTGGATCCATCGGTGAAAATAAGTTTATGTCCTTATATTGCGCTATCGTTTCTAAATATTTTGTTTTGATAATTGATTGGTAGTAAGAATGTTTTGGATATCTTTGTAGGGAGAAATCCATTTTAGGGATAGATAGTTTCCATGGTGGTGTAATGAGTATATGCTGCTTATTAGGATTGAGTTCTAGTTTTGGCGTTTAATTTTTTCAAGAAATGGAATATTTTTTAGGCAGATATTTTGATAGTGATAATATTGATTGTTGGATTTCAAGAGAGAAGACAAAGGGTTATTCTCAGTAGTTCGTAGCCTTACAACGTAGTTCAAGGAGAGCATTTCTCTACGAAATTTTAAGGGAGGTTCCGCTTCTAGGGTTTGATGGCTGCTAACTGGACTGGTGCGAAATGCTAATAACACAATACGGAGTGCAGTAGTGTATATAATCTTTGGTGCAGTACTTTGAATTTTTTTTTTATTCTGTTGTTTAACGTCGGTCTATTTCTGCGACTGAGGCTAATCACCGACGCCGGGGGCACTCTACCCCTAACCGGAAATTTTGGCGAACCCACTAGTGTTCCAACCAATGGTAGCGTTCTTTAACGAGCCCAAAATCCATGGACTCGGGACCTCGGTTTTACGTCTCCTCCGAAAGACGGCATATCTACATTATACCTCGTGCTCATTGGTATAATGCCTGCGAGCTGTGATATGCTACTCACCCTAGTAGTCTAAAGTGCACCCTAGTAGTCTAAAGTGTTTCGCTGCAGGATGTACGGGCCCTATACGATGGTTTTCCCTGTCATGGTAAGGGTAACCCATCTAAGTACTAACCATGTCCGACCTTGCTTGACTGTAATTATCGCATCAGAATGCGTTCCACTACAGTGCTGGGTCGTCGCCCTACTTTGAATTGTATATACTTTGTGTATTAGTGAGTTGCTGGCAGAATCATAGCATATTGCTCCGTAGTCCAGTTTGATTCTGATCAGTGTTTTATAAAGATTTAAAAGTATTGTAGTATCGGCTCCCCAAGAGTGATGTGCAATTACTTTTAATAAATTTAATCGAGAATGACATTGTTGGATCATTTTGTTTATGTGTACGTTCCATCTAAGTTTTGTGTCGAATGTTACTCCCAAAAAAGTTATTTGATTTTTTATTTTCAGAATGTTTGCATTTAGCTGCAGTTGAATATTTGAATATTTTATTGTGTTTGTTAAAAACCACCACTTTGGTTTTATCACTTGAAAATGTGAGTCCTGTTCTGTTGGTCCATCCTTCTAATTTAAATAAAAATTGTTGTAAAATTTCGCTAGCTAATGTAGGATTTTTACTTCTCATGTATACCGCGAAGTCGTCTGAGTATAGGTTTGCTTTTAATGGAAGATGAAGTTCTTGTGCTATATATACTATTTATTTCCACTAGAAAAAGTGTAGGACTTAAAACCGATCCTTGTGAAATTCCGTTTTGTATATATTTTGGGGTTGATAAGTGTTGGTTAATTCTTATATTAATAGACCAGTTGTCTAGAAATTTTTTTGTAAATGCTAAGAAGTTTCCGTCTATGCCCCAATCTTGTAGAGTTTTTATAATAAGGTATTTCCAAGTGGTATATCAAAAGCCTTCTCAATGTCGAAGAAAATGGCAATTACTGTTTGATTTTGGATAAATGCCTCATAAATTTCAGTTTCCGGTGTAACTATGTTATCATTGGTAGATCTATTGCATCGAAATCCGCTTTGTATTGGTGCTATGAGATGTTCTTTTTCCAAGTACCATATGCAGCGATTTTTTAAAATTCTTTCCATTACCTTACAGACATTTGATGTTAAGGATATTGGACGGTATGACGACATAGCAGTTTTTGGTTTATTTGGCTTTAATAATGGCAAAACAATTGCTTTAGACCATAAAGATGGAAATTGGTGCGTGGTAAAAATACGATTGTAGATATCAATAAGGATTAGCTTGGTTTGAAAAGTTTTTTGAGAAAAATGGATGGTATTTTGTCAGGGCCGGCAGAGGTGATTTTTGTTGTTGATAAAGTTTCGTTGAGCTTGTCCAAAGTAATTGGCTCATTAAGTGGATGAACGTCGTTTGTGATAGTTATATCGTTGGATTCCATCTCTCGTTTGTATTCTAGGAACAGGTGTGTATAGTTATGGTCGCTAGAATTTTCTTGATAGTAGTTAGACATAGCCTCCGCTATTTTTTGTTTGTCGGCTATGTATTCACTGGCATGAACTATTGTGTCAATGGTGTTGAACGATTTGGTGCCTTTGATTTTATCAATTTTCTGCCATATACTCTTTACAGGAGTATCTGCTGTGATTGTTGATATATAGTTGGCCAAAGATGCTTTTTTTGATTGTTTTATTAGATATCTTGTTTTTGCACGTAGTAATTTAAATGTATTCAAATTTTCCTGGCTTTTGTGTCTTCTGCTAATATTGAAAGCATTCTTAGTGGCTTTCAGGGAATTTTCAATCTCTTTGTTCCACCATGGTACTGGTTTTCTGTTAATAAATTTAGTCTTTTCTATCGCAGTTTCAGCTGCCTTCAATATTATGCTGTTAAAAGAAGAAACCGTATCGTCAATATTACCCATTGTACAGAAGTGCGTCATTTCGTGATCAATTAGGTCCGCAAACTGTTGCCAGTTTGCTGTTTTTAATTTCCAGGTTAGTACTGAATTTGATTGTACCTGTTTATCCTCTAAGTGGCTTACAGCAATTGGGTAGTGGTCGCTATCGTACAGATGATCCAAAACTTCCCAGAAAAGGAAGGAGGCTAATCCTGGATCACTTATTGTCAAGTGTATTGCTGAGGTTGTTCCGTTATAAGAATTAAAGTGAGTTGGTGATCCAGTATTAAGTATTACTAAATGAGCTTAGGAGATGGTATTTGTTTGATAAGGTTTTGTAATTCTGCAAGATTTTCTTGGTCAGGATGGGGTAGATATACATTACAAATATTTATCTTAGTATGATGTACGGTAGAAACGGCAATAGATTCCAGATTTGTTTTTATTGGGATGTGAGTTAGCCTCTACGTTAGATTTCACGAATATAGCAACCCCTCCACTAGCTATTTCTTGGTCTGTTCGATTTTTGATAAATCCTTGATAGTTTCTAAGAATATTTTGATGATTTTTTGTTAAGCGAGTTTCTTGAAGGTTTATTATTAAGGGTGATTTTTTATTTATAAGTAATTTTAAGTTTCCAATATGGCTATAGAAACCATTTAGATTCCATTGTACTATGAATTTACTTGTCTTCTTGAGTGTAGGAGGAATCACTTTCGTCCTCAGTAATTGAAATATCAGCACTTATACTTATTTTATTTTTAATTCTGGTTATATTACTTTTCATTCCTCTGTCTGAAATGTTTTTATGAACTACGCTTAACAACATTTTTAAATTGGTAAAGTCGTTTGTGTAATTTCGAGCTATACTCTCTAGATATTTTGAGCCAATAGCATTAGAAATGAAGTCACAAAGTACGGTGAAGTTTAAAATGTTTAGTGGATTTTTGGATCAGATGATTTCTTCGACAGGCGACAATTGAGTTTTAATGTACGCCACAGATTTCTTAGTCTTGAACTTTTTTGGAATAGTTTTCTTGGGAATTCCAAACTTTGAGGTTTATCGTCTTCTTCGATATCTGGAGAGGATGGATGGAGTCGTTTGCCGAGTGGCAAAGATGTAGAGGTTTTTTGAAATGTAGTTAGAGGTTTTTTTGAGATGTAGTAGGTTCCTTGTGGCTAGAAACTGGTGTTTCAATTGAGTCGGATTGTATGGGTTGATTGATGGTTTTTGTTTGTGTTGGTATGGTGACAGATAATCCGTCTAAGGAAAGATATATTCGGTATGGAGTGTTTTCATGTGAAACAAGTACTGAATCTGGTAAGAGAGATGTTGTTGAAGCTACAAACACTTGTCTGAAACTAAGTATGTGGTTATAATCTGACTCTGGCATCTCTACTCTTAAAAACGTTATTTTAGACATAATTTTTATTTCTAGGCTGTTTCATAATTCTTCAATTGTACTGTTTGGTATCGATGGGTATACATTGGATATTGTCAGTCTTTTAGGAGTAATGAGTGTTTTTATTTCAATTTCGTTGTTATTTATTTTTACTGCTTTATTGTTGTTGATCAAATTGTTGACTATGTTAGTGCTACTGAGGTATAAGCAAATTCTGTTATTTGCTATCCGAGAGGCAAAAATGATATTTTTCGGTGTAACAAGTGTGCCGACAGCAACTATGTAATCGTGAATTTTTATTCCATTTAAAGCTGATAGGAAAATTGCTTGATCCTTGGAGGGAAATTTAAAAGAGGTCACTGCTTGAGAATAAGATACAGGAGCGTTATTTTCGTTGCTATTCATTTTGAATGTGAATGATCATAATTGATATTGTTTGGTTGGTTCTGAAGCCGTCTTTGTCTGGAACAGAACGAGGTTCTTTACTGGTTTAACCTTATCAGATTTCGATTCAGTGATTTTGTTTATAAAATAAGTGATAATAAAACAGATGGATTGTACTCACAGTAATTGATAGGGTACAATTATTAAATACACTATGCACTAATCAACTATACAGTTTTCAGCAATTTTAGTAGCTTAAAACTAAAAATTAAGTAAACAAAGTTTGAGAGCGATTTTTCAACGACTTTTATTAATCGTGACCAGGGTCGGTCTCCACTCAAACATTTTTCAAGCCAGAAGCAAAACTTTTGGGTTATTGGGATTTTACCATTCATAAAGTTTTTATATTGAAGGCAAAAAACCTAAAATTGTTATTTTGGTCTTGAAAGGTATCAACACCGGATTTTGAAAACAAATTTGTAAAAACTTCAAATTTACCGCTAATCATTGATAGATTTCTGCTTAACTATCTCTCTTAGTATATCATGTCAATTGCAGATGGTATCATTTTTGGCGAAGCCAAATTTTAAATTAGAGTGGCAGGCCTTTGATTGTATTTGGTCTGTAGCAAGAGCCTAGACATGCCCCTTGCGTGTAATTTTTTCACAATATCTTGGTCTTAATAATAGCTACTCGCCATAATTTATGTTGCGATTAAAAATTAAAACATTGTATAGGTGAATGTGTGACGGCTGTTTTATCTTACGTCATTGGCATTTTAACGCCCCGTATATATGTATGTACCTATATTGGGGTGTCATTTACTGAGACCTAAAAGATCTATTGCACCCCCATACTTCTACTTAGTTCCTGATGATAGTCTCAGAGACTAGTAGCTACTTTTATGTCCTATTTCCTGAGGAATATTGATATATCTGCAGGCTTCAACTTAAATAAATGTCCCTCTTATATTCAAAAATCTCCTAGGTGTTGTGTCCTAGGATTCTGTATTGCTCCTGCACTTCTCAAGCATCTGGATGTAGGTTTCTTCTTCCATGCCACAGAATCTACATACTTCTTCCTCCACTATTTCGAGCTTTTTCAGGTGCCCGTTCAGGCGGCAATGTCCCGTTAGGATCCCTGTTATAAAATTCTTAGTGCAGTTTTACTTATCTCAACGGGTTGTAGTCACCTATCAGAATTTTTGACTGTCTAAGCAATACTAGATATTTCCAATGGTCAGATTTCCTCTATGTCTCGTGTTTGCCTATTTCTTCCAATATTACATTGGAGCTGAAACATTTTTCTTATATAAATTTTCAATATGTGTGTAACAAAATCAACGCATATGATTATTGTATTTTTTATGTAAAATGATGGCTGTGTACTTTATATTTTCTGCGACATCACAACACGGATACTGAAAAAAAAGCTGCGATTTGCGATTTCGTGTGAAAACATGCATATGCTTGCATTGCGTAGAGAAATAATGGTAGCGGAAAAAAGTCGCACCGCGCTGCGCGATTTCGGAACTACAAATGGCTACCATAATAATTATGGTATCCCATATGGGTGAAAACGGCCGATTTAAATGCACGTAGATTTGATGTGTGTACGCAATATTGCGATCATTTATCGCCCGCTGAAAATGATATGGTAATAGCATTGTCTCCGTATGTAAAACAAACTTTCTCTACAACCGTGCGTTTCAACCCATTTTCCCGCACGCATTTTAGTTTTGAAAGTGTCACTTTAAAATTATGCGAATTTTCACCTTATTAGATGGTTTTTTACTTCGTAAGTTATAACTATAGTTACAACAGGTAAATACATATTTACTAAGTATATCAAATAAAATTATTTCATCTACAAATGACTTAAAACCGTTGCCGTCACTGTGATCGTCATCTTTATGCGACCTGCAACCGATGCCATCCTCATCGACATCATCTACTTACCAGTTAACACCAAGTAACTCCACTGGACTGATAATTTCAAGTAATTTACAGAACACAACAAATTGTGTTTTTAATATCAATATTTATAATAATAAGTAGTTTTCAGTTAAAGCTTTGTATATGTTTGTTGAAATGAAATAATTTTTGAAAAATGGGTTGATATATTTTTTGTATATACGGTCGGAGAAAAGATAATGTTCCCAACGCATGCGTAAAGTGTCTTTCCCGCCCTTGACCGCTTGCCCGAACTCCGGCTCCGCGTCTTTCGGGTCGTTCGGGTCACTTTCCGCACTATATAACTATAATAACTATTTTCTGTCCACCTCATTAGAATGTTACAAAAGTGTGATTACAAAACCGATTCATCAAAAATTTTAAAGATCAATCCACAAAAACCATTATTTAAAAAGATTCATATTTATTATATAAAATAAAAATATTGTTAGATATATAAATATAAGTACAGAGTATATAATTTAAATAAACATGTTTTTATTTTATCAACTTCTTTTTAAAGTAGCCGATCGTACTTGAAATATAACCGGTTTTTCTTTCGTGCTAGGCATGAATGAATGAGCTCTACGAATTTTTTCGCCTTCTCTTAAAACCGGAGTATTAGCTTGGTAAAGTTTATTTTCTAAAATCTCCTTTCTATTTTCCGTGTATTTCAATTGTTGATTGGCAATTTTCAATTGTCTATCTAAATGCAAGCGTTCTTTTTCCAGCTGGGATAGACGATATTCGGCACCTGGAATGAATAAATTTTATTTCAAAATGATATAAATCGATGTGTATAGGTTAGAAAATGGCATAAATCGATACGTGTATATACATTACTTTTAAGTTGGCTTTCTTTTTCGTTCTGTAGTTCTTCGTACTCTTGCCGTTTTTGTCTTTCTTCTTCGAGTAATGTCTTTTGTTCTTCTTGTAATCTTTCCAATTCTTCTCGTTTCTCCCATTCTTCTGCCAATACTCTAGCTTGCAATCTGTAACAGTTTTATTTATTGAGGATAATAAATGTTAAAAATTAATATAACATGTAATAGTAATACTTTGACCCAGCACGGTAGTGGATCGCCTCTGATACGATAGTTACAGTGAAGAAGTGTCGAGCGCTGATAGTACTTGGATGGGTCACCACGAGGGAAGACCGTCGTAGATTCCGTACAGCCTGCAGCGGAGTAGCATATATCAGCTCGTAGGGTAGCAAGAGGTATAATGTAGATATGTCGTCATTCTGAGGAGACGTAAAACCTTGATCCCGAGCAGGGTAGGGGCACTCTTAACGCGCGAGGGTGCTGCCACCTTGAGAGCCCCGTCAGAATTTAAACTGCTACTTAATGAAATTTGTAACGCCGTTGGTGGTAGTTGCAGATACTTCCACATATTTCAGCACTGTTACGGTAGATATTGCGGCAAACGTACACATTTTCCGGTAAATGTGCACATCTGCCTCCTCGTTTGGGTAATGTGCATTCAACTAACATTTACAATTTCAAAGAAGGGAAATGTACATTGAATTCACAATGACTATGTCGTTTTGGTAAATGTGAGAAAAAGGGGAAGGAAATATAATCATTACATTCTCCCTTCTACTTAAAAGATATACAATACTTTGTAATGCATTAATATATCCAAGAAGGGGAAGGGAATATAATCATTGGATTCACTCTTCCCCTTAAGATATACAATACTTTGTAATGAACATTAAGTTATTCAAGAAGAGGAAGGGAGTATAATCATTGGAATTACCATTCCCTCTTGATTAACTTAATATGCGCGTTACAAAGTATTGAATGCATTCACCCTTCCCATTTTTGAAAAATATCCAATACTTTGTGACACACATATAAAGTGATTCAAGAAGGGGAACGGCAAATCCAATGATTATAATCCCTTCCCCTTCTTGAATAACCTAGTGTGCTCTACAATGCATTCATCACTAAATCAGTGCGATAAACATTTCTTGTCAAACTAAAAAACAATAAGAGAAAGAAATATATTTAGGTACTATGAATTTTTTTTTTCTGCAACATTTTTGATTTATTTGTATTTCAACTTTTCTTAAAACATGAAGGTAAGAGTATACATTTACCAAAACGTGAATGCAAGAGTACACATTTGCCGGGAAATGTACATATACATTATATTCAGTGCACATATACTTTTTGGGAAATGTATACATTTTACGGTAAAAGTGTACATTTCCCAAGAGTGTACATTCACCGTAACATATCCATAGAATAATACTTGCGTGTGTCTTGAGTTAGTCGTGAGTTAGTGCAGTTTTTGAAAACTATTTTGCTTATTTGTGGGTGTTTTGAGTATTCGTAATTGGTTTTTAATGTTTTTATTGTTTATAGTGGGAGTTTTATTTTAATAGACAATGTCGAGAATATGTATTGTGGAAGACTGTAATGTGAGGTGCACCGGGAAGCTTTATTTTTATATAAAAAAGCATGTTTCATTATATAAAAAGTGACAGAATATTTAAGTAGTTATTCTACTATACAGTTTCAAACTTCCCAGCCATGAAGAAGAACGTTAAGTTTGGCTAGAAAAAAGCTTAGTTAAAGTATACCTACCTATGATACCTACCCAGTTTATTGCATTATTGTTAAACTCCTAACATTTATTTTTCTTCATGTTTTTCATTGAAATATGTGAAAAAACGTTTTATTTATCGTGTACTTTTTTGTATTGAATGAAATATATGAACTTGATGATTATTGCTTTATTTTTCCCACTTCATGAATTGTATGGTCCATATTTTGACATTTCATTTAATTTAACTTGACTATTTGATTGTTATGATTGCAGTATCAATCTAATGTTGAGTAAATCCAAATGAAATATCAAAAAATTAACCATAAATGACATTTTGTAGTAATGTAATAGTAATGCTACTGAGGTACTGACTGCACTCCCAAGGTGGCGCCACGGGTCAGTTTCCCATCTATAAGTATGTTATCTGTCATCCCGAGACCATGGATGTTGCGGGCTTGATAAAGAACCCTACCACTGGTTGGAACATTACTGGGTTCGGCAAAATTTTCGGTTAGGGGTAGAGTGTTCCCAGCGTCTGTGATTAGCCCCAGTCGTAGAAATAGACCGACGTTAAATAACCAAATAAAAAAATATGCACCACTTAAATTTTATATGAAAAATCACTTCATTATTTTCATCTCATACCTCAATCTTTACTACATTAATTCGGATTAAAAAATATCACAAATTTTATTGTAACGTAAAACCAATATACCTTGAGTATTTATGCTTTATATGTATTAATTGATTCTTTCGAAATATTACGCAGATTTATAGTATAAAGTATGGAGCCCCCTGAGTATCTCCTCAATGGTTTAATATTTTCAAATGAAATTGCTCTTCCCCTTCTAAGAAAATCCAAATTTAAAAATGCTATCAAATTTAATGTACCATTTTCGGTTCAGCCGGAAATGCATATCAACTTTGTTATTTTAAATAGAACACCCTGTATATTTTTACATTTTAAATTTCCTTGTGAAATTCTGCGTACAATAAAACTTTCTATTTATCTATTTTTTTAATAATTGAGGCTTTAACCAAAATTTATCGTTTCGCCTTGAATGAAATGCAAACTTAATTTATGGAAACATCATAAAAACTTATTATTAGTATAATTCGGAGTTTATCGCCATATGGGTGAGGTGTGGGTATTTCCATCATTATTGTGTCTTTATTGTTCTTTCTGTAGCATAGAGGTTGTCATGAAACTCTCCTGCCAAACGGAAACTACAGTTACTGAGGTGATTTTGAGTCGATTTAGCTCAAATTACCTTAATCCGAGAATGCTCCATAGGGGAGCTACAGCCCTTTGAAGAATACGTCCTCACATAAGTTTTCTTCAAATTATTCAAAAATACCGTTACTTAAAATATTCAAACTTGATACAGGGTGTTTCATTGGGAAAGGGCCTAACTTCAACTGTGGATGGGGGTCACTTTGGTGTTTCCAAAAACCTATATTTAATGTGTCTTCTGCACTTTATAACCGAGATACAGGGTGTTTTATAAGTTTATCCTATTTCTTTCGAACCTCATAACTTCCGAGTTACCCTGTATATTATTTTGAAATTTGGTACATGTAATAACCATTACCTAGAAACTCCATTAAAAGCATCTCCAAAAAGATAATGCAGGTCCGGCTACCAAAAAATTTCAAAACTCGTCTTTCCTGAAAACAACACCCTGTATATAGATTTTTTTTAAATTGCTTTACATTATTGGAAAGAGTATGAAAAATCGAATCTACTATTTCCTTTTTATTTTTCGGCAGACAATTTTACTACCAAAAATGTACCGTCAAAGTAATAATTTATGCACGTTTTGGGGGTTAACAATGGTATCGGAGAGGTTTTTTTTCTATTTTTTAGCTTGATATGAAATCTATTTAATGCATCTAGAGAAGCATCCTAGAAATTCAATTGAGTTTGTATGCTTCCGAGTACAGACCACTGAAAAAGGTGATTACAGGGCCGTACTTAGAAATACTCATTCAATACTTCGAATATTCCGAACACCCTCTATAAGGATATGTATCTGGAAGCTATGCACCTCTACATTTAAAATAACAAAAGTGAAATACGAGAAATAAATTTATACTTCAAGAAATGGAGATATTTTTATTAATTTTATTAATTGACATGAAAAGAAAACAAGAAATTTTAACAACATTGTCCAAACAAAGCAAGTCTAACCTACAAAAATTGCTCAAAATGACCTCCATTCTGCTCTATGCACTTTCTTGCCATTTTTGTAATATTGCGAAAGGACCTTCTGATCACATCTGGATTATTTCTGATTTCTCCGCAGGCATTCTCTATTCTTCGAAAAAGTTCTTCTCTGCTATTGATCTCGGTAGCATATACTCTTGATTTTTGATATTTTAGGAAGTGCATAGAGCAATTTTTGTAGGTTAGACTTGCTTCGTTCGTATAATGCTGTTAGAATTTCTTGTTTTTTTTTCAGGTCAAAAAATTAATAAAAATCTCTCCGTTTTAAATTCATTTCTCGTATTTCAGTCTTGTTATTCTAAATGTAGGAGTGCATAGTTTCCAAATACATATCCTTATTCGAAACTTATTGAATGAGTATGTCCCAAGTACGGCCCTGTAATCACATTTTTTAGTGGTTTGTACTCGTAAACATACACACTCCATTGAAGTTCTAGGATGCTTAAATGCATTAAATAGATTTCATCTCAAACTAAAAAATAAAAATAAATCTCTCCGATACCATTGTTAACACCCAAAACGTGCAAAAATTATAATTTTGACGGTAAATTTTTGGTAGTAAAATGATCTGCGGAAAAATGAAAAGGAAATAAGTAGATTCTTTTTTTTACTTTTTCCAATTATAAAGAGCAATTTCAATAAAATCTATATATAAAGGGTGTCGTTTTTAGGAAAAACGAGTTTTGAAATTTTTTGTTAAGCCGGTCCTGCATTATCTTTATTGAGATGCTTTTGATGGAGTTTCTAGGTAATGGTTATTACGTGTACCAAATTTCAAAATAATATACAGGGTAACTCGGAAGTTATGAGGTTCGAAAGAAATAGGATAAATTTATAAAACACCCTGTATCTCGGCTATAAAGTGCAGGAGACACATTAAATATAGGTTTTTGGAAGCACCAAAGTGATCCCCATCTACAGTTAAAGTTAGGCCCTTTCCCAATGAAACATCCTGTATAATCAATAAACAGTTACACACCAGTGGTTCGCTGTAAATAATTTGTTTTTCAGATCCATCACAAGCGTGTCAGTCGCGGGGACCAACAGGTATTTTTATAAAAAAAAATTTATTTTCAAGTTTTTTATGTATCCGACACCGAATTTGGATAATTTTCATGAAAAATGTTTTCTTCTTTCAAATAGATATCATGAACCGTTTTCGAGAAAAATAAATTTAAACTTTTTCGGTCTTATTAATAAACACGGAGTAACCTGAGACTAACTTTATTCCATGCTTAAACCATCAGTTTGACAGATACGCTATTAATAAACTCATATTAGACAAGGAATAGGCTACTCCGAGGTTAGTCTGGGACTAACTTTGGTAATAATTTTAATCCATGGAAATAGGTAGTTTAAGCTCGGAATAACCTTCGAATAAATATAACCTTAGTTTTGTTGAACTGTCAATTTTGGTATTATAAATGTCGTATCCTAATTCGAGATTTAGTTTGTCGTTTTTGCATTATCAGTTCGTATTATTATTCAGTTTATTTTTATCCATTATGTATATTTATTAAGTATTTGCTTTGGTTCAGTGAGTTCAGTAATTATTTTGCGATGGAAGAAAGGGATTATTATTTGGAAAATTTGAGGAAGATGGAAGAATTGGAAGAAGCAGAAAATATTCGTCCGATCAGAAAAATTGAATTTTATAAAATTCGGGCTAATCCCTTAAAAACATTGTTAGAAGAGGAATTGAAAGCTATAAAATTAAAAATAAATTTTTTTATCAGTTTTTATTTAATTTTTCCTTTTCTTTTTGTTGCAAAAATTGTTCATGTTCTTTGCGTTGTATAGTAATCTGGAGTTTCTCAGCACGCCTTTTTTTGATTCCTTCAATTTGAGTAAGAGTGAGTTTTTCAACAGAACTCCTACTAAATATATATAACTAGGTATTAACAATAAAAAACGTGAAGAAAATTCGGAAATACTACTTTGAACACAAAATACAAACTGAGAGATAATTATGAGATAACTATTTTTGAAATGAATGAACAGAGCACTGACACATGTCACAATAAAAAACAGAACAGATGTCACCATAACGTCACTTTATTGGTCAATTCCTACCATACAATTGTGAATCTTCCTTAAGTCATGTCAAAACCCAGTAATAAGGAAAGAGTAACTATTACCTCCTTAGGGCGGGTTGTATCGCAGTTGGTTAACTCACTGGTTACGAAA
>CAJUYH010007445.1:0-15810 GCA_910591685.1 Galerucella tenella | reverse complement strand
TTAGCGTTAATCAAATGGTAACCGACTGCGATACAACCCGCCCTTAGTCGGAGTTTATTAATAGCAATTGTATAGTTGAAATAATACCCTTCTTGGTGTGCGTCATCGATTGTTAATCTCCTTCTATCACATTACGTAGGAAGAAATGGAAAAAAAGGCAGGTCTGTGATTAATCCTAACAAAAATATCACAATAATGAACCGTTTGATGTTTTACAAACGTTAACCCTAATCTTTGACTTACAAAAATTTGATTGGTTGATGTTTAGATTACGCGCAAGCTCAACCTATCAATCGCGAGGTTAAAATACTATGAAGGCGTAACTTTCGTAGCGGCAATGTCTCTTACGTCTTTTTCTACTGTCACACTGACAGCTCTTGTCAGGTGTGTACTTTGTTGCTTACGGTCAACTATTATTTATGAGAAGTGAATATTAATCTTATTGTTATATCCATCTAAATAATACAAAAATATGCCTAGATACACGAAAAAACATCAGCATTTTGAAAGTTCTGAACTATTTTCAGTTAGAAAAAGAAGCTGGTAATTATTAATTTCATAGCCTTCTCGGCTTTGGCTTAATACGATCCTGATGATTTTATTTATCAAATTTAAGGTTAGCTATATGTCAAAATAGCAAATAAAATAAACGACATGCCGAAAACAAGGATATACGTCACAATCGATGACGCACACCAAGAAGGGTATTATTTCAACTATAAAATATCACTTCTTTAAACCTACGCTAGTCTCAGAGTAACTAGTCTCTGACTAATCTAGGAGTAAGGGCGGAGTAAGAAATTTTTATTAATAAGACAGTTTGTGTTTCTTACATAAAATCATGTTGGATTTTAAAATTGTATCAAGTTGGCTTTGAAAAATCAACAAATTGTACAGATGGGTACTGGTAACAAAAGTCGTAAGTATTAAGTTGCTTGCATTGTTTTGGAAATTTTAAAATAATTTTATTTCGTGAGGGTATAAAACAACAATCAACATTAAAAAAACAAAGTTTAAATTTATTTTTCTCGAAAACGGTTCATGATATCGATTTGAAAGAAGAGAACATCTAAATAAAAAACTTAAAAATAAAATTAAAAAAAATACCTATTGCCCCCCTAATGACACGCTTGTGATGGATATGAAAAAAATTTATTCACAGCGAGCTACTGGTTTGTAACTGTTTATTGATTATATCCAGTTTGAATATTTTAATTATCGGTATTTTTGAATAATTGAAGAAAACTCATATGAGGACGTCTTCTTCAAAGGGTTGTAGCTCCATTAGGAAGCATTTTCGGATTGGGGTAATTTGAGCTAAATCGACTTAAAATCCCCTCTAGTAACTGTAGTTTCCGTTTGGTAGGAGAGTTTCTGGACGCCCAATAACAAAACCATAGCTTACCCTCTCACAATCTCTTCATCTCGTTTAGCCTGTGTTTCTTCTTCTAAAAGTCTTTCTAGTTTAGCTTTTAATTCTTCCAATTCGATCAACCGTTTTGCTTCTTCTTTAACAACAACTTCCAGTTCTTTTGCATGACCTTCAGCTGCCTGTCTGGCGTTTCGTTCTTGTTGTAATTGAAATTTGGCTCTGATCATTTCCTGTATCCTTCCTTGTCTTTGCAGTCTTCTTTTCACTGCTTGTAGACGTTGATAGCTTTCGTGCTTTCCTATAGAAACAAATAATGAATTAGAGAAAAATCGTTTTTATTCTCCACTACTATTTTTATCAATATTTAACGACAAGCTTAGACTATCCACATATTGGTGACTATACCTACTATACACGAATTCTTTAAAAATTGGCAGGGATGGAGATCAGATTATGGCGAATTCATGGAAAATATTTTGACATATATGTCACTTCCGGTTGCACCGACAAGATGTTTTTTATTTCGACTTGTGGATGTTCATACGGAATTCACCTTTAAATTTTTTATCAAAAAAAATATATATATATATATAAATACCTACCTAAACATTTTAGATATATGATATTCTACAAAAAGTAACATTAAAATTTGAAGTATAACCCGAAAAGTTAATAATACCTATATATGGTGTCACATTCGAAATAACAAAGTTGTCAGTCACTTTCGGTATAACTGGTAGTGACATGTATGTCAAAATATTTGCCAAAAATTCGCCATAACTTTTCCCCAGCTATGTCAATTTTTATGGAAATCGTATGAGTAGGTATAAACTCGTCGTGAAACAAACAATGTCCTTCATTTGGGCGTATTTTAAAACATAAACAACGCACTTGTCTTATCTTTAATTATAATGATTTATTTTTGTAGAGCACTTATTACAGATATTTATTTTAAAAAAGGTAAATATCATTGTCTGTTTTGATAAAAAATTTAACAGGATTATTTTGTTTATCAACTCAATAAAACTGTTTATAATAGTAGGGGAGCCCAAGCAGGGATTTTAGGATTCACTAAAAGCGGCAGATTAACATACAGGGGATTACCCTCTACCCGGTTAAGTACATCCACCAAATATGAGCCCGATATATACAGGGTATTTTCAAATGACACTTACAACGTTTGCATGTAGATACCTCTCGTGGAATTGGACAACATGATATAAGGATTGAGGAGTCCAGCCCATTTACTTTTCGAAATACGGGGTGTTAAAGTTATAAAAATTCAAATGCTTTAATCTGATAACTTTAAAAGGGATGAATAAGTTGAATTGACATTTGGCAGGTTATTTTTAAATGGAAAAGGGCATATTTTGATGGAAAAACATCTATCAATTCTTGATCCAGTGGTGTACATTTAGAAGAATTTGTCACCTTTCCCCTCCCATTTTTACGCCACTGGCTTTTGAAGCTATTTTTGATTAACTTTGTATTCCTCAATGGTTTTCACGTGAAAAGCGAATAACTTTTACATATAAAAATATTTGTAGTTTTCAAGATATTTAATATTTTGATGAACTCTGCAAGATCACTTTTTAATAATTAAATTTAAAAAAAATAATTTCTTGTATTTTTTCAATAACTACCAAGCTACTAATGGCACAGTGTAAGAACGAACCAGTAGTATAACTCTTATAAATTTCATTCATAAATTGCCAGAGCTTTTGATGACCTTGAACGGATCGCTTTACGATTCATTTTACCATAGGCGTAGGTGGCATAAGTTTTAAAATGACTTGAACGTGTTAAATGTTTTTTCTTAAATATTGTAGAACAGTACACTGATGAGTGAATAAAACAATAGTCTTATACCAAATATTTATTGGTTTTTCCATATTACAATTTTCATTTTGTTATGATTTTTAAAATTTTTATTGACAAATTTTAATGTGTAATATAGTCGCACCCTGAAAAAAGTTGCATTAAATATTTTATTGGAAAATCAACAGAAAGATGTACAAACTCTGTTGTTTGAATAATATTTATGAGTGATTCAACAACATTATCTTCCATGGCAACTTTCTCAAAAGTCATTTGGAATAATGCTTCTAATAATGGGATGTATTGTACAAAATTTTCATGCGGCATATTCAAGTTTCCAAAAGTATCCTTATTCGTATTTTCATAAGCTCTAAGGTAACAGTATAAAGACGAATCGTCTAAATTCTGATACGCTTGTGAATACGTCTCACATACGCTGCATGTATGAATTTCCGAACATTTTTCATTTAAATAACCACAAAAGTAGCGAACAATAGTTATTTATGTAACTAGTGTGTAAAGTAGCCTTTTTTTTGACGAATGTGAATGTTGTGACAATCACATGAGTCGAAAAAAAGGTCTTTACACACGAATTGCATACAATATTTTTTCTACTAGCGAATATTTAATTAAAATACAAGAGTTTAATAGTAATTTTCTTTACGCACTAGTGCGTAAAGAACATACTTTACGCACTAGTGCGTAAAGTAAATTAAATTTTTTTTAGAAGAGTCTTTTTATAATAATCTAAAATAACATCATAGTTTTCTAAAAATATTCAATTCCTAAATTAAAAATAAAATTGCTTACTCTAGGTATAGTCGGAAGATCTCAATTTAAATTTTAAATGTCAGATTCAATTCACAAAGAAATGTCAGTCACTCACCGCCAACTTATACCTATTTACCGTATTATTTCCACTTTCCAGTACTCAATAATTATTTAACAATAATTATTAGGTTACTTTACCGAATTCTATAGGTTTCTATCTCCAATTTATGAAAAAAACTTAGATTTAATATCCGTTTATTATACCTATATTTTTATAAGACTAGATATCTATAACTACATACATATTGGAATTTTTTCTTTACGCACTAGTGCGTAAAATAAAGTTTTACGCACTCGAAAACGTGTCTAAAGTACGTACTTTACACACGGTAGTAGAAAAAATTCTTTTCCAATAAATCATTTGTCTGAAAGTCTTTAGGCATTGCAGTATTTGATGAAAGGAATATTGTTGGAATAGCCTTTTTTTAAAGAAGTTTTCTTTTATGAAGTTGCATAATCATGTCAGGTTAAAAATGAGCACCACATAAACGATGACTACTATTGTATAGAGTTTATAGTTTTGGCATCAAGTCAGGCCTATCGCATGCTTCGAGCCAAACTTTAGTTTCGAAACAAAAACAACAAATTAAATCAATGCATGAAACTAAGGCTCATAAATGTAATATGAAGATCAAATAATAAAGTACTATACATATATAACAGTTTCTCACCTTTCTGAATCTTTTGGAAAAACTACTACACGCACAATACCCGTTTTCTTCTTTTTAATGGTATCCATTGCAAAAAAATGCTTATAAACTATAAAAATAATACCGAAAACCCGTAAAAATATAAGCTGTAATAAATAATTCGATTCGCAAATTCACCACTAGCACTTTAGTTGGATCGCCGGATGAGATACTCATCCGAACGATGTTGTAGGTCGCAGAGAGCTCGGCAGTGTAACGTCACGAGATAACAGATAACATACTGGTTCGTTTCTATACTGTGCTAATGGCTAGAATATGTTAACAGAAACTAATTTGTGAAACAGCAATGCATCTAAAACATTCGGAGTAGATTGTTGAAAATATTTGTCCAAACTTATGATTTTATTAACAAAAAATAGAGTCCATACAGCTACAGCAATTATTTCCGGCAATCGCCAGTCTTCCCAAGGTACCTATGCGATTTTCAATGAGGAAAGAGATGTATGTACATACAAACGTTGTAAGTGTCATTTGAAAACAGATCAAAGGTAGGGTGCTAAAAACTGTATATTCCACTAATCTGACAATTTCTGAATGACGTGAAGAAGTGTTACAAACGTCATCTCGACGATCTCGGGACTGGCTACTTTTTTTTTATTTTGAAAGAAAAAATTTAAGGATAACGAAAAATATATAATTTGATGATTTCCACAAACCAAAGTAACAAAAATCCGGAGAGAAAGTTTAATGCGCGCAGGTGCGTGATGCTTATATTCCCCACTCAGCATTTCTATTCCACTTTCCCTTTTTTTCTATCTATTACTCTTTCACTCCGACCCCACTCTGGTATCTGTTGCCATGACGCCATCACATTCACATGTGATCACATGGACTCTTTCGTGGCATGAAATTATTTACAACGTATATCCAACGTTTTGGCTTATTTTGTTATTTTAATATAAGTTATGTGAATTGAAGTTTGTAAGTATTTACTATAAGTGATATTAATACAAAGTAAAGTGTGTTTTTTTTGTTTGTTGCAAAAAACACTTGAAGTATTTGTTAATTCATCGATAACGTTGAGTGTAGGTGAATAGTTAATGTTGTTGATGGGTCTAGTTGTGGAGTAAGAAGCTCGAAGAGTGCCTGCAGGATCTTCTATTTCCTGTTCTGATGCGTCACTTCTAAGGGTGTTTATGATGTTGGAATAATGCTCATTATCCATACTGAAGATGAGGCTTAATTGAGTTGGCTGAACTGTGGCTAGTAATTTTAATTATTTGCTGTTCACCCACCCCTTCTTTAGCCAGGTTACTGACTGCAGTCGACCGCATAGAGTGGATTGCTATTATTATTCTAGATGAGCGTTTAATCATTAGAATTTAAAAAGACGGACTGGACAAAAGGTAGGGTCTTCGTCTTGGTCTTCGTCTCGCTGGGCCGTTTTATTGAAAAGATGATTATATTCTACTCTTCCTAAAAAGTAGATTAAAGATAATATCTTTAAATGGATCAAAACTTATTTTCCACTCTATAAAATACATCTCTTGCATTTTTTTGGAATGGTGTTCCACATTCTCTTCGCAACTAGTTATTCGTAATTTTCACCGTTTTCTTTTTTCATATTCCACTCCCAATCTTCCAGGATTAGGTTTAGTTGCTCTAAACTTGTAGTTTCAAAAAGCATGGATTTCCTTACCTTGCAGAATTACGTAAACTGTTTCCATATTGACGTATGGGTTTTAACGGTATTGTACGGTACACTTTTCTCAATGGCCAGATTTATATTAATCATAGAATCACTTCCAAAGAGACTCATTTTCACTACATAAGCTGACAGACACTGCCATACAGTTTTTTCATCCAGAAATCATTGGTAATCCCAAATTGCGCGTTTGGGATTGGTGGAAATTGAGAGGAAAATATTCATTAAAAACGGTAATAGTAATTTACGTTACAAGACCGGAAAGTAGTGTTCGGGTGCGTGACGTACAATATTTTTTTTTAGACGGACACTTCGATATATAATCAATTCTTTATTATACTTTTTATAACAAAGTGATTAACAAAACTAAAAGCAGATAAAATAATAACTTTGACATAAACGTCAAATTAAAAATCAACGTACTGTCATCACTCGACAATATATCGAAACGTTGTTACCATGGTAACGAAATCAAGGTAGATTGTATTATAAAAGAGAGATTGGAAAAATGGAAACAAAATGGACGTCAGGGACCGGCAATAGTTATTTGTATACTAAGGCCGCAAAATGCTTTTTCGCGTTCCGAGAGAGAGATTATCGCCGGGGCCGCTCCGGCCGAGGCAAGATAATCTCGAGGTCGCGAAAACATTTCGCGGCCATAGTATACACAATATTTTTCGTGCAACCGTGAAAATTACATAATTTCAATAAACATTATGTCTCTTTAGAAAAGACAGTTAGTTTTTGGTTCGAAATACATTGTTATTGTCATATTTCAGAAATGTCAAATGCTGTAGTGGCGTTCAGTTTGCCGGCAGTCACTATGGGAACGGCCGTAAAAATTTTTGTCGGCCGTCACTCTGGGTAACGGCCGTAAAATATCATTCTCTGGGTAACGGCCGCAAAATATCATTTTGCGGTCTCTGTTGCGGCTGCAAAATGCTTGTTTTGCGTCCGGTTGCACGAAAAAGCTTTTTCCGGTCCAGAAAGGGTATATTTTCTGGTCGGTCTTAAAAAATGTTTCAGCCCAATTGCAGTAGAAGCACGAATAATTACCAATAAAATAGTTATAATAATAAGTGGTGGTGCCGATCATCGTTTCATCTAAGGGACTAATTCACTAAACTATACAAAGCCTCAAGCCTCAACAAACTAGGTTTTCACAAAAATACATACATCGATCTGCAGAAGGCTGCCATTTTAAATACCTGTCACACTGTCCGTAAATTTCTAAATATGTGACTTCTGAGCCCAACCCCATTTAGACACGCTCGGGATAGGTAAACATTACCAGCAAAGGCTGAGCAAGTGTATACTTGAGATGATAATAATAGGTTTGTTCCAACCCACAAGTTGTACGATCACGAAACGGTTTCAGAACTGCTAGGATCGATTATATGCGCAGGCGTTAACTTCACACGGTTACATGTCTATAAAAATCACTGCCGGGTTGGAACGGTTTTATGATTGCATTTCGTATGATCAGATCAGTAGGATTAAGTATAATATAATAATGTATGGACCTATTTAAGTTGGTATCTACTTCAAATTAAGTTCTCACCTAAATAATTTTCATTCCTAACTCTTTTTTGGGAATTAATTCCAAATCATCTTTACTGCTTGTACTATCAAATTCTGAAAAATCGCTAATTCCATCGTCACTCATTTTTACATAGAACTTTCTTTACTAAAGCAAGATTAATATACCGTAACGTACCAAACGCCACACAAAACATTATCCAGAAAAATCGAAAAATGGGTCAAAACGCTTTAAGGAATGCAACAAGAAACATAACCAAGCTAAATGACAGAAAAAACAGCTGTTTAATTCAATACAGTATAAATGCGCAGGCCAGTCCAAACAGTATTCAATTTGAGCCGTGTATCGAAATTACCGTTCTGAAACCGTTACATGATTGATCCAAAGACAGGTTGGAACGCAAATAGGATCGACCGATAAACCATCACGTCTCGGTTGGAACCGCATTTTAATCACTGCGCATGAGCGTGATCGTCATGTTACGGTTTTTCGACGGGATGGAACCATTTTGGAACAAACCTAATAATAACAAAATAGTAACATTTTCATCCCGTTCCACTGGGTTTGGCCACTGGGCATTGGTCCAATCCGAGTCTATTTTTTCCAGGTCTATTTCTTCCAAGTTTATTTTTTTTCCGTGTCTTTTTTTTCAAATCTATTTTTTCCGATTACCGGTTTCGTTTATCCACGCCAGTTAAAGAATAAACCGTCAATTTATATAATATCAAAATGACTTTCGCCATTTGTCATTCATTTGTTTATGTTATATTCAAGAAATTTGGTTCGATTTTTTTATCTTTTGAATTTTTTGTTCAACTTACATTGTTTTTCAGAAATATTACTGGAGTCGTGATTTAATTTTGTCAAACAGATACCTACATATTTTCATCAATACATGTTTTGATTGTGTTTGAATAAAAAAAATACTGAATTGTATTAATATGAATAATTTAGATATTGAAAAATTGTTCAGTTAAAACTTTACGAGGGGGCCCCAAAAATTATCACGAGCGTCTAGCTGCATTACATATTCATGCCAATAAAAACGCCTGTCGGATCCAACGCAATCCGATTGGTTGAAATAAAATGAATACTCTTGTGTTGCTGTTTTGATTTAAGGCTAGAAATACGAGGAGCTTTTATATAGTTGATAAAAATACCAGAAAATAATAAATGGAAAACTAAAAAAAAACAAGAAAACCCAGGCCCAAACCCGGTTAATCAAAGTGTAACTATGTATAAAAATATCAGAAAATAAGAAATAGAAAACAAAAAAAAAACAAGAAAACCCATGCCCAAACCCGGTTGATCCAAGTGTAATTATGTATAAAAATATCAGAAAATAAGAAATAAAAAACTAAAAAAAAAAGAAAAAAAAACCAGGTCCTAACCGGGTTTCAAACCAACGACCTCAGAGTTGTAAGCCCAGTATCCTATTAACTGTGCTACTCAACTAACATTCAGTTACATCGAATAGAAGGTTAAAGGCTGCTAGGACGCATGCGCACCTCAACTACTATCGTTTCAACCAATCGGATTGCGTGGGATCCGAAAGGCGTTTTTATTGGCCTAATATGTTCTGCAGCTAGACGCTCGTAAAATTATAAACCGTAATGCCCCAGACATCGTAGATACGTCATTGTCTGTCTTACCTGAATGTTCCGAAGCTAATTGTAATGCTGATATCCACTGCAGCCTACTCATATGATCCGAAGTTCCTAATTCAAAAGTTCTTTCAGAACTGTGCAATAAAATTCTATAACCAGCCTTGGGCTCTACTTTACAACGTGGTTCTATAGGTAAAGAACCTTTTCGATCTTTTTCGTTTCTTCCGGCATAATAAGTTAATTCTGTCGGTCTTAAAACAAACCAATACTCTTTCATAGTTGGGAACACATAACCCTTTTTAGATAGAAATCCCTTTTTTATAACATCTTCAACAATTTTTTGATACACATTGTATATAGCTTCGGTTAGTGCAACGGTATCGTTAATTTCATGCAAACACCTTGAAAGAAAATTGCAGTGTTAGAATATCACTTGCTTTGTATTTAATGTTTGATATAATCAGTGACTACAATATGCAATTCATTTGTATTTGCATCTGACGATGTTAGTTTGATTCATAGAGATACTACAGATAGAGGCAACAAGCCATAGGGCGCTCTGTAAGTGAGAATATCCTTGTGAGCTCCGGTGAGAGAGGTTTTTCTGTATATATATATATATATATATATATATATATATATATATATATATATAACAGCCTAAGCCTCCTACTTCCCATCTCTCTTTTACATGCTGACGGGTTGCGAGCTGGCTAGTTGCCTCTATCTGTAGTATCTCTATGGTTTGATTGCCTACCACGTAAACCTGTAGACAAAACATTGTAGACATGCCAAAATAGAGAAGTTCAGAGTTTAAGGTCAGCGTAGACATTAACTGTTATTCTTGTCATACAAACCATTTTTTGTTGGTCACACTGTCCTTAAACTGAACTCCTCTTCGTATTAATGGTATTTGTATGAATTTCAAGCTTTTTGCTTAATTTTGGAAATAAAATAACAGCTTTTGTGGGTAGAAAGTGTTTCATTGAGAATTGTACATGGAAAACCATCATCAACACAAAATATAAGTAGATATTTGACCAAAGACATTCAAGTAAAATATTCTTCCTCACACAGATATAGAATGATTCATTTTAAATATTAGTCCAGTAAATGAAGGGACAAAGCTCCTGAAAAGTCCCCGATGACTTGACTTTGGGCTCAATTTGTAGGTCATGGCAGGTGTTTTTAAACGATAAAAAACTTAAAGCGATTGAGTTTACGGAAGGGGGGGGGGGGGAAATGGCCCACTAAACCCTGGAAAACGGGTTTCTCGTTAATTTCTTGGTCAATATGCGAATTAGAGAATTTTTCTTTAGCTAAAAAATGAAAATCGTCTTATTATCTACAGAACTTGTCACTATAATTTTTTTCGAAAATTCGATAATTATCGAGATAATGAGACCTAAAAGTCTCCTCATTTCAGCTGCTACTCTGCTGTAGGAATTCTGCTGTCTATGCATTAACTTGTAAGCGGGCGGACGAATTGTTCCATAACTCGGCAATCAATAAAATTGACATTTTCCGATGATTCAAAGTTCATCACAATGGGAAGACCCGTAGCTATCATTCCATGTGACTTGCAGATCGTTCGTACTTGACAAAAATATTTTAAAAAGCGGTCAAAGTTTTTTTTCACAAGATTTTTAGACTATTTCATTTATTTGTTCATATTTAAAAAAAAATAGTCTTTTATCCTACTTAATTTTTTTTATAATGGAACCTTAGGAGGTCTTGAATGATCTCAGAATTTTTTTATCTTTCTTGCGTTTTGATTAAAAATTGATTTGTTCATTTACATATTTCAAAAAAAAAGTGTGATCAATTTCCCTGATTTCTGGAAAATGATTGGATTTTATTAAAAATCAAAAAGTACATTCGAAAACTAGACATGGCTGAAAAATGTAAATAAACAAATCAATTTTTATCAAAACGCAAGAGAAATTTAAAAAAAAATTTCTGAGGTCATTCAATACCTCCTAAGGTTCCATTATAAAAAAAATTAGGATAAAGGACTATTTTTCAAAAAAATATGAACAAATCAATGAAATAGTCTCAAAATCTTGTGGAAAAAAACTTTGACCGCCTTTATAAAATATTTTTGTGAAGTACGAACGAGCTGCAAGTCACATGGAATGATAGCTACGGGTCTTCTCATTATGATGAACTTTGAATAATCGGAAAATGTCAATTTTATTGATTGCCGAGTTATGGAACAATTCGTTCGCCCGCTTACAAGTTAATGCATAGACAGCAGAATTCCTACAGACAGAGCAGCAGCTGAAATGAGGAGACTTTTAGGTCCCATTATCTCGATAACTATCGAATTTTCGAAAAGAAATGATGGAGACCATTTCTGTAGATAATAAGACGATCTTCATTTTGTATCTAAAGAAAAATTCTCCAATTCGCATATTTAGCCAGATATTACGCGAGAAGCCCGTTTTCCTGAGTATAGGGGGCCATTTCCCACCCCTTCCGTCAACTCAATCGCGTTAAGTTTTTTCCCGTTTAAAAACACCTGCTGTGATCTACAAATTGAGCCCAAAGTGAAGTCTTCAGCGACTTTTCAGGAGCTTTCGATATTTTCAGGTGTTCAGTTACTGGACTAATATTCAAAATAAATATTTTCGACACCAATATTTTTTTTCGTCCCTAAAATCTAAGCCACTGTCGTTATAATTATTTCCGGTTTTTTTTATCATTTCTGCGTAAATATCATCCCCTTGAAAAAGAGTCAAAACAATGGGCTAAAGTATCTCGTTGAACAGGAATAATAAGTTTTTTAGGTTAAATCTTCATATTATGTACTAAGGTTTTTCCAAACACAATACGGCAAGTACACGTGACGTCATGTGAAAATTGCCCTGATGAATTACAACACGTTCTTGATCGTGCGTTTGAGTTCATCTAGTTTTGATTTGGTGGTTTCTTTAACAGCTTAGGTATTTAATAATATATTTCTAATGGTTGATAACAGAAAGCATCATTAAATGAATAGAAATCTTGAAACTATGCAAATAATTGTTCGTTCTCAGGACGACTGTCATTAGTGACAACTTGTCAGCTGGTGGACATGATGCCCTTTATAGACAATTCTTAATGAAACACCTTGTACATTATTTGACGAATATACTATATCTATAATATATATAAAATTGACATCCAAACCTTGATTCTAAAACTGCTATGAAGGGTACCAGTCGAAAATTCCCCATCGAAATGCTGAGACTAGTGAAATCTTCTTCATCAAACTTACTCCCTAAGGATGAAGCAATACTTTGAGCTATGTTACAAACTTCCGAAGGATGCAGAAGAACTTGATAAACATTTTCATTGTTTTGATCGACAACTAGTTCGGCCAATACGCAAAAAATTCGAAAAATCTGAAAAACCGACTCGTCCGTCAAAACCCTTGCATCTCTCGGTAAATATTTTTTTCTACATATCAGCCAACAGACTTCTGCGATTTTGTTTTCAAACAATCGTAATTCGTGATGTTGTAACGTTTTCGGTAGCGAAGAGAACACTTCTTTTTGTAAATAGTATTTAAACTGGTCGAAATTTAATACAGAAGCACTACGAAAATGTTCAAGGCCTCTTTCGACTCCATACAGATCTAGCAGTGTACCTATATTAGCTGTAAGTACCTACAATTAAAAAAAATATGTCAATTAATTATTTACTTTTACTTTACTCCTTTGTGAAGCCTTTTTGACTTTAAACTGTCATATCAAGAATTTCATAAGCTTTTAGAGTGCCCTCAGACGAGACACTTTGTGTGCCATTAGCCTTGAACAGACAACGTGTTATATCGGGGCTAGTACTAGAGTGCCACCAAGATTTAGCTAACGCCTCGACAGATAACAATATTATCCTGAGGTGGATTAAATGGCACGACAGGAGTAAAGGTAATCGCATTTCTGATTCTTTAGCCAGGGAAGCGACTGGACTAAAAATTTTAGGACCCAGTGTCACCTACGGCCTAACGACTTCGACAATTGCGAAATAGCCAAACGTTACACCCATGCTCAATCCCTTGACACATGGGATGGAATCAAAGGATGCAGTCTTGCCAGGATCGCCCTGGGCGACCCTGGGAAGCTGGCGCCGAAGAAATATTTGGCGATGACCAGGAAAAACCTACGTTTAACAGTAGGATTTCTGACTGGCCACTATCAACTAAGGAAACCCCTCCATACTATGGGGCTAGTGGACACAGGAAGATGAAACTGTCAGACATGTCTTATGCGAGTGTCCGGAGTTATCGTCAATAAGAGAGTGTGTGTTCGGTGAGTCTTGGCCTACACCTACCGATATAAAGGATATGTCTCCTAGTGACCTGTCCACCTTCCTGGGAAGGACAGGATGGACGATGACCTAGGAGGACAACTCCTCAGGAGGATGTACAATGGGTCACATGTGGCCTAAGAGCTGTGAGCCTACACTCACCCTCCCTACTCTACAGATTCAGATACGAGACACAGTGAATGCGTCTATTTATATTAATGTATTTTTAGCCGCTTGATTCTTTTCAGACACTAGTAGCCGGTCACAAAGTGTCTCGTCTGAAAGCGCTCTTATTGATAAAACGACCAGCACTCTGTCCTGCCGGTATCCTCTTCCAGAAGGACAGCTGGACAATCCAATTGGTCCTGCCGGAAGGACGCCCTTTTTCAATTTAAATGTCCTTCCAGTAGGACGCAATGAGCTTCCAGCAGTACCGGGACATTTTCCATAGGCGTCAGGAATAATTTTGTCAACAGTTTAAAATATTAATTAAAAATCAATGAATATATTAAAAGTTATCTTATTTGTACTTACGACATTGATAAATAATTTATTTTTTCTACTAACGTGCGGAAAGTGAATCTTTTCCGCACTAAAAAGCGTGCGGAAAGAGTCACTTTTCCGCACTAGTGCGGAAAGTAAATTTATTGACATTTGAGGATTTGAATATTCAAAATATGTATTTTGTATATCCAAGTTTACCAAATGACTGAAAAATTAATAAATTTATTATAATGCTGCTATAATTTTTAATAAAAAAAAAACTTATTTTTCAATAATTTTTTGATGGCCCTGGTATAAGCCTCATCAAATGAATGTCAAATGATAATAATTAATTTGTTGATATGTATATAATGAGAAATGTTGATTTATGATTACTTTTGGGTTCTTTCCGCATGCTTGTAGAAAAAATAGTGTACCTAACACGTGCGTAAAGTGACTTTTCCGCACGCGATTGCTGGCCGAACTCCGCTAAAGCGTCGTTCGGCCATCTGCAATAGCGTGCGGAAAAGTATCACTTTCCGCACTAGTTAGGTAAACTACTATTTCAAAAAAATAAATCTCACTAAAATTAACAAAAATTTAATTATCAAATAATTGAAAAAACTACAAAAATTCTCAAATAAATAAAAAAACTAAATTCTCAAATAAATGAATAAAACTTAATTCTGGAATAAATAGAAAAATGAGAACAAAAAGTTTTTTTGCGGTATTCCGTGTAAGACGTGATACTCAAAACAATTGCGCCCAGTAGTAGGAGAACATAGAATAGCGTTTTGACCAAAGGGTTCACAAAAGTAACTTGTTTTTTGTTGTTTGTGGTGAATCCGAAAACAAGTATTTTCTGCATCGGAATCAAATAATGCTTTTGCAGCCACGTCTATGCATTCAGGAGACAACCTTCACTCGCTAATAACTTGTTAGTTACTAGACCGATTTTGATGAAATTTTCACAATAGATAGGCAACTTTTCGCGCTGATTCCTATGAACCTAGTTCCGTCCTTCTAGCAGTACCCGTTATATTCGAAATCGTGTAAGAAATTTTACGTCCTACCGGCAGGACGTTCTGTCCTGCCGGTAGGACGCCTGGACGTTCTATCATTATACTTTATATTAAATGTAAGCGAAATTTGGAACAATTTTCAACATTCTTCTAAAAAGGGGTCCCAATTATTTGTTTATAAACCGATTTTAATAATTATTTTCCAATTGGATCTAGTATAGCTCCGAGATGGTCCTATTTAAATTTCATGAGTATTGGACCTTGGACTTCGAAGATACGACAGTAAAGCAATCAAATCGAAAGACGGCTCTAGTAGAGCATTTTAAAATTTTATATAAAGAATAGTTATTTGTATGCCTAGGCCGCGAAATACCTTTAAATACCGAAAGAACAGATAATCTTTAGGTCGTTAAAAAGTTTCGCGGCCATGGCATACACACTATTTTTCGTGCAATCGTTACAATTATTAAACTAGATAATTGTAAATGAATA
>CAJUYH010007443.1:0-17572 GCA_910591685.1 Galerucella tenella | reverse complement strand
TAGATTGTGAATAGAACTATAGCACTATAACTATTTTTTGGCTGAGTCGTTTTTTATTTACGAATAGTTACAATTACATTATCAATATTTACTCAAGCCAAAGTGAAGTCAGAGTTTCTTAGATTGTGAATAGAACTATAGCACTAAAACTATTTTTTGGCTGAGTCGTTTTTAATTTACGAATAGTTACAATTACATTATCAATATTTACTCAAGCCAAAGTCAAGTCAGATTTTCTTAGATTATGAATAGAACTATAGCACTATAACTATTTTTTGGCTGAGTGGTATTTTTTTGTTACGATTAGTTAAAAATACATTATCAATATTTACTCAAGCCAAAGTCAAGTCACAGTTTCTTGGATTGTGAATAGAACTATAGCACTATAACTATTTTTTGGCTGAGTGGTATTTTTATTTAGGAATAGTTACAATTACATTATCAATATTTACTCAAGCCAAAGTCAAGTCAGAGTATCTCGGATTGTGAATAGAACTATAGCACTAAAACTATTTTTTGACTGAGTGGTATTTTTATTTACGAATAGTTAAAAATACATTATCAATATTCACTCAAGCCAAAGTCAAGTCAGTGTTTCTTAGATTGTGAATAGAATTGAGTTTTTACTTTTTTTTTTAATTTCAATGAACCTGGAAACTTGAAATTCTGTAATTTTCGTGAACTCGCAAAGGACTAGCCACGAGTATTTTTCCAATATAACCGTTAAGTACGTAATACGGGGGTGAAATTAGCAGCCCTTAGATACTTTATTTCATATCAAAACTTTTTTTCGAAATGAAGTTTTATGAAATAAATTTTAACTTAAAATCCTCGTTTAATTAAAAAAAATAGCTGCAGAGAAAAAAAAAATTAACACCATAATTTATTATTTTAATAGGACATGCCACAAGACGGTATGATGAAAAAGTATAACTTTTCAAAGAAATTCGTCACGGAATTGAGCAACAAGAAGGAATGGGATCCAAATACCATTACCAGACTTGGAAAGAATGCCATTCAATGGTACACAGACGGCTCAAAAGCAATAGAAGGAACTGGGATAGGAGTGTTCGGGCCAGGAACCAAACACTCTGAAAGCTTGGGAAAAACCCCGAGTATCTTTCTAGCGGAAATCCACGCCATAAAAAAGTGCGCCCAGTTCAATATTGATAAAGGATACAGAAGACAAAGGATTATCATAATGTCGGATGGTCAAGCAGCCATTAGACAAACTCAATGAATTAGGCGAGAACAATATAGTCACCTTACTATGGATTCCAGGACACACTGGAATAGAAGAAAATTAAATAGAAGATGAACTAGCAAAGAGGGAAACTGAAATACCTTTTAGGGGGCCTGAACCCTTTTGCGGAATCAGCCCCAATGTAATATTGGAAGAAATAGGTAAAGCCGAGAAAAAGAGAAGATCTGACCATTGGAAAGATCCAGTAGGGCTTATACAATCAAAGACTCTTCTTGGTGACTACAACCTGTTGAGATCAAATGAATGCATAAGTCAAAGTAAAACTGTGCTAAGAGTTTTAACAGGAATCCTATAACGGGACATTGTAGCCTGAATGGGCACCTGAAAAAGCTCAAAATAGTGGAGGAAGAAGAATGCAGATTTTGTGGAATGGAAGAAGAAACCTCCATCCACATACTTTCCAACTGCACAGCACTTCAGAATCCTAGAGCACAGCACCTGGAAGATTACTGGATAGAAGAGGAACATTTACCTGAGTTGAAGCCTGCAGACATCTTAAAATTCCTCCGGGAAATAGGTCTAAAGGAACTACTAGTTTCTGAGACTCTTCTCAGAAACTAAGGAGACACAATAGATCTTTTAGGTCTCAGTGAATGTCACCCCAAAATAAATACATACATGTATACATGTAACATGGCATATAAACATCAATCATAATGGTCCATGAATTTAGAAAACATTTATGCTTTTTGTTGAAATTAATCAAAATTATTATGTAAACAAATAAAAATTAGATTGTCAAAAAAAATATTCTGTCATTATCAACGTCACAAAAATTTCCAGTATAATTCATCCGTTGCTATGGTGATCTGACAGAAATACACGTTCTGATTGGTTAAAAATCACAAGTGTGGAACTTTCTCAAAAATGCATCTCATTATTATTCGCAAAAACTACAAACTTCTGCAAAAAGCAATTTGAACAAACTAAACAAATACTTTGTCTAAGTTATACCTCTATGAAGATCTTAATCAGAATTCTTACAAAAAACCTGTTCCCAATAGTTATAACTCATCCTGTATATATGTAGATTTCATTGTTACATTCGCAGACGTTTGTTAACACATCGACCCATATTTTTTCGCCCAAATCCGAAACATCTTCGTTAAAACGGGCAATTTCAGACAGACTATATAATAGGGTTGCTGACCTTCCCGCATCTTATAATTACTTTTCGATTTTTAAGGGTCGTCGAAACGTCTAGAGATCGTTTAATTTGTGTCTAAATAAAACGAGTTTATGTCTTATTTACCAAGTATAGTTTCAAAGAAAGCTTGGGAAAATAAATTTCAATTTGCCGCTACCTAGATATTACGGGAACAGTTGAAGAGAGAATGCTGTCTGGTTTATTTCTAGGAGACAAAAGGCTGTAGAAAACATTTCAAAGGATTAAGAATTTTCATCTCGAAAGCGAGGACATAATTGAAAGCAGATCTTCATCGTTATTATTAAAATTACCTACAGGGAATGGATTTATTAAATTTTAAAAACCTAGACACCCAAATTAAATTTTATAGAGCTACCCAAAAATCGTTTGGTGAAATGCACATTATTTTACTCTTTTACACCAAATAATTTGAATACATGACTTAGGAGTAATCGCAAAAAAATTACGGACGCAAGAATAAAATTCAAGCGCCTCTTTCCGCCTAATGCAATCGCCGACCCTCCTAGGATCTGTCTTTCCAATTTAAACGGCTGCAATTTCCCGTAAAAATTGCGTTTAGAATGACAATTAATAAAGCGCTGGGTCAAACATTAAAAGGCTAAAGCACACAGTGATTTTCGCTAGGGCAATTATTTGTGTTACCTCGAAACAATAGGAGGAGGACGTGTTAAATATCTATATAATATATTCAAAATGACATTAAACTGGTTACTAAAAATTCTTTCCATGGAAGATAACAGATTGCCCAAAATATGTTTTAACCAGCAAAGACATTTGCTGTCTTGTGACGAAAAATTTAACTGGGCTTTAAATTACAAGTCAGAAATCTTTTATATTTTGTTGATGCAGCTGATGTTTGGGAAAATCTTTCAGTTAATACCTTAAAACAATCCAAAAAAAGCTTCTGGCAAGCTTATATGACAAACTTTTTAATGTAGACCGTGAAGCTGTCTCCAGCTCTACATTTTACTGCTTATACACCAACTTTTCTTTTTCCAAAAGCCCTAAAAATTATCTTTCTTTAAAACTTCCTATCCAGGTCACTCGCAACATAGCTCAATTAAGACTTGCTAACAAGTATCGCTTAAAATTTACATTGAATGGAGTTTCGTACGTTATTAACCCAAATGAAATATGTACTGTATGTAACAGGCTTGAGTTTGAGACGATTGAACATTTTCTTTTTGACTGTCCGATTTTCACAACTATGAAACCTAATAACTGCGCAACTGTATCTAATTTGGAAAGTCTAGTTTTTCAATTAGAAAACCCAAATGTAACCTCGGCAAAAAGCATATCGTTTTATATATGGAATATTTTAAAATTAAGGGCATTTATTCTAAACGAATGAAACATTACTTTATTATCATTATTTTTTTTTAACATGTACTAGTTTTGGGTTCCTTTTTGTTTATATAAGTTCGGCTTTTTCTTACATTTTATAGGGTACACTTTATATTAAGCAATAATTTTTTTTCTCTTTTTAACTATATACTAATTCTAAGTTTCTATGAAAAAGTTTTTCTTGTATTTTAGATTTTATAGTCTGTTTCTTATTGTCTGACAGCACGCGAAAAGGTCACAGATGCTAGTCAGGTAGTAAACCATAAGCGTCACCGTTCATCTAAGGAATTTATATACTATTTAATTTTATACCCGATCTGATATATAAGGGTAATATGAATCTAAATTCGGTTAGTTAAAACAACTTGATAATTTCCAAGAAACATTACAATAGGGTCCTACTAGGGATTGTCCTAATGACTACTTAGAAATTTTGCAGGTATATACAGTGAAACTTGGTCTCGCCCAAATTTGTATAATTTGTTTTGCTCAGAGTCGCTTACGTTCCATAAGTGTTAACTGTGTTGTGAAAAAAGTCTTCAAGTTTCACCACAGTAAAGTGTAAGAGCGTGCTTAGCTTACAAATGAAGACTGTAGTGTTAAATGTGCATGATGCTGTTGTACATCAAAATGCCGGCTGCTACTGTTAGAAATATAGTTTCGACCTGCTCCAATATGACAGGAGTTAGTGAATCTACTATTTACAGGCTTCTAAGGGAGAGGAAAAATGGAAATATATCTCCACCTAAAAAGTCAACTAGAAGAAAACCACTTGACCTTGATGAACATATGCAAAATACAATAAGACGAAAAGTACACGAATTATATTTTAAAAAAGAGATCCCAACCCTCGACATAATTCTAAGAATGGTAGGAGCACAAGAATTTGCCTCACGTAATCTCCGCCACTGCCGCAATCTTTATCGTTTATCTGGCATTGTTCAGTTTTATTACCATATTGTATTTTGCGCTGAAACAGGGATGTATAGATAACCAATACAGACACCTACTTGTTTTGCATTAGAATTTTAGTATTTACTTGTAAAATTCTTAGGATCACTCTGTAAAAGATAAATTTCTATTTGAATATTCAATGAGGCTACTGTGCTGTCAGACATTAAGAAATAGAGTATAGATGTCAATTTTTTTTTTGTACTTCCAAATCCTTGCTGTAAAACTTCTGTTTTTATAAGCAATAAAGATTATTATTATTATTATTATTATAATAGATGGAGGTTTATAAATGTCTTTAACACCATGGTGTATATACAATTTTTTCACTACTAGACAAAAATTAAAAATAATTCACAAACGCACCACAAGAAACGTTTACCCTGCCGTCTGACTGACGATATATTATGAACGTACTCGTTATGTCATCAGTCATTTTTGGTTGAGCGCGAATATTAAACTAATGGCATTTTTATCTAAATAATTTTATCTTGATAGGTAATTTCAAGCAGCAAATATAAGGACAATCTCTTGGGTATACAAAATTATGTTGCACAAGTTTTTGTTGAACTACTATCCCTGAATTCTCAAAATATTTGAATTTGTCCATTATTGACCTATGTTAATAATAGAAAATTATTAACTACTAAACTAATAGAAAATTTCAACTTCTCAGTTGGCTCTAGAAGAAGCAATACTTGTCAAGTTTAGAGCTAGTAGTGGAAAAAAGTTTTTCCTTTTTACACGTAATCAGGTTATTTACGTCCTATACAAAGAGATATTTTAATTTTTTGAATAACATAGGTACTTAGAAACTAATCTTAATTCTAATTTTATATTTTCTGTAAAAAATCCGTGCGAAGCCGGGGAGGGTTGATAGAAATATGATAAAAGAAGCAGCCTGTATTAAGTTACTTAATAAGCATATTTTATAAAATTAAGATTGCTGTAGTTGAAGCTATATATATACGAAAAATAACAAATCTGATGATATTAGCATTGAAAACTAATTATAAAATAAGGAGAAAACCTCGAATATTTAATTGGAAGAAAATATAGAATGGGGGAATCTGATAAATTGCCAGAGTAGAGCCGCTTATTATATTAGACTTTTTATAAAGTATGGAACTCCCTAAGTATCTCCTCAACGGTTTAATATTTTTAAATGAAATTGTTCACCCCCTTCTAAGATTATCCAAGGAATTCAAAAATGCTATCAAATTTAATGTACCATTTCCGGTTCAACCGGAAATGCATATCAAGTTTTTTATTTTTAATAGAACACCCTGTATATTTTTACATTTTTGAGTTCCTTGTGAAATACTGTGTACAGTGAAACTTTTCAATCATATTCTTTATTGTATAATTGAGGCTTTAATCAATAATTTATCGTTTTTAACTTGGATGAAATGTCACACCTTTCATTGTCAAATAAATTAATTATTGAGTAATCTACCTATTAGTGTAGTAAAGGGTGTATGGTAATAATATTTCTCCACGACTAAATAATAACGCACAAATTATTTTTACATATTTAGCTGCATAATGATATAAATTCTTCACAACAGTGAATAATAAAAAGAATTCACTCTCGTTAACCAATCACATTCTATTATTATCAGAATTCACGCTAAAATTAATTAAAATGAATAAATCAAATCGTCTCTTTAAAACTTCAAATACCTAAGAACGCAAATCGCGTCTTTTACTTGTGTAGAATGGCTATTATTCACTTGGATGATTCCAAAACTCACTCGCTGCGCTCCCTCGTTTTGGAAACTTCATCCGCGTGAATAATAGCCATCATTATGCACTCGTTGGAGAATATACTATTTTCTGTGTTATTTATTACTATTGTTTTTTCTGTTATGGTGTATCTATAAAGGAAAACGTATCGAAATTTGAATTTTGAGAAAATGGAGACGATAAATTATTAATTAAAGCCTCAATTATTCAATAAAAAAATATGAAATTTCACTGTATACAGTATTTCACAAGGAATTCAAAAATGTAAAAATATACAGGGTGTTCTATCTAAAATAACAAAGTTGAAATGGATTTCCGGTTCAACCGGAAAGTGTACATTAAATTTGATAGCATTTTTGGATTCCTTGGATCTTCTTAGGAGGGTATGAACAATTTCATTCCAAAATATTAAACTTAGGGGATTCCATAATTTATACTTAGATACTCTGTATTTTGGAAGAATAATTTTTCTTTTTCTCTTTTTTCCTTACCTAATATTTTTTGTAGCATACCCGTTATTTTATTTTCGTCGCGTTTTATTTACATCTAACTGATTTAAAAAAAACTTTTTAAGCCCTTATAATTTTCCCATTTAATATGCCAACCTGTAGACAACTGTTACTATGGCCTGAGACGAATTCGACCTACATTTTTGCCTAATATCACCGAAATTCTGCTTTTTGGACGTTCTGTGTAAGGGTTAGTGACCTTCCCGCATCTCTAGACGACGAAATTACTTCCAAGGGTGGTTCGGATCCTCGTCTAACGTCTAGAGTCCTGTCTAGACTATACCCCGTTAGTTGGTGTGTGTGTGCGACTTGAAAACGGAACAGACGAAGATAACTTTTGCCACCGTAGTCCACTGGATCAATAAGCGAGAGAATCGTAGCTTTGTGGATGTTTTGGATAAGGATCAGGGTAACGCTAGACAAACATCGTCAAGGATTATATTATTTTGAACAAATAAATAGTTTTTTTTGTTGGAAACCATGTTTTTCAGAAAGAAACTTGTCCAAATATCTAGGGTAGTAGCTGTATATACACACCCCACAAAAATTATCGCATCACTCATTATTTTTTAAATATTTTAAATGTGTTGCCTGTTTTTCGAATTTTAATATTATTACGAATTAAAACACCAATAGATACGCCTTTTGCAACATTTATTTTACATCAGTTTAATCTACAGAGGACAAAAAGTTTGGTTTATTACTAAAACATAGAAAACATACAAAAAAATGAACGGTGCTTAAACTAAAACCAGCTAATGAATTTCTAATAGCGTGTGTTGCCGCCCCTCGCTCTAATTACAGCTTCCATTCGTCTGGGAAGGCTTCTAAGCAGGTTCTGGACGTATCCTTGCGGCATTTTTTCCCAGAAGTTGAAAAAAACATTTTGAAGATCATCTAGTGCTCTTATTGGTGCCGGATGTTGCTGAATTTGCCATCCTAGATGATTCCAGACATGCTCTATCGGGTTAAGGTACGGGCTACGTTCAGGCCAATTCAGGGTGGGTATCTCGACCTCTTCTTAGTACTGCCGAACCAGTCTAGCAGCTAGCAGCGTGTGGACGAGCATTATCGTGCATTAGCACAGATTTGTCACCGATATGAGCTATGTAGGGCACTACATGGGGTTTTAGGATATTGGTTATGTACCTGTCAGCATTTAGTCTTTCATCATTCACTGGTACTAACTCCGTGCGACCCTTGAAAGAAATTCCTCCCGAAACCATGATAGAGCCACCACCAAAGCTTTCAGTTCGACAAAAATTAACCTGATCGTGCCGTTAACCACGTCGCCTATATACTGGTACAGACAAAATCTTGATTCATCCGTGAATAAAATATTGGACCAATCTTGAATATTCCAATTTGCGTGTTCTCGAGCAAATTCCAATCTTGCTACTCGATGTTCTCTGGTAAAACGTGGACCTCTAGCTGGCACTCTGGCTCGTATACCTGCTTCTCTCAGCCTATTTCGAACTGTAAATTTAAATTTTCACTATACAATAACACAATTGGCTTAGAAAGTTCTCGATCTCAATGCATTCTCCAAGACAGAAATGATTTACTCGAGCATTTTTGCTTCTAAAAAAATGTGTAAGAAATTGTGATAATTTTTTTCCCATGATAAGAAACCAGAAATATCTATTAAGTTGATACATATACAGATTGTCCCAAAAAACTAAAATTAAGTATTAAAAATATCCTAAAATACCAGTGATGCGATAATTTTTGTGGGGTGTTTATTTAAGTATAAGCGGGATGATACTCACTGAGAAAATGGTCCTTTAAAGGAGATGCTTACATCTCAAAACAAATATGTTTAAATGAAAATTAATTTTTCTGCGACCGTGCGTTTTAACCCACTTTCCCGCACGAAAGTTTCGAAAGTGCGGGAAAGTAGAACTATGCAAATTTTGACCTTATTAGATAGTTTTTTACTTCGGAAGTTATAAATATTGTTACGAAAGGTAAATAAATATTTACAAAATAGTCCATCAAATAAAAACAAGATCTCCAGCTTTTTGTTGCATTTTTAATTTTTTGAAAATATAAAATAATGAAGATATTTTGATATAATCCTGTAAAATCTTTAGAGAAGTGTCACAAAACAACTATCAAACCACCCAGGTTTGATATAAGAAAAATATATCAAATAAAATTATTTCATCTACAAATGACTTAAAACCGTTGCTTGCATAAATTCGATGCTAATATTTCACTTAATCTTCTTCTCACTTTATGTACCTGCTTGTAGACCCTTAAATTCGACGCTAGGTACCTCTACTAATCCTTCTACCTGTATTATTTTGTATAAAAATATCAGAAAATAAGAAATAGAAAACTAAAAAAAACAAGAAAACCCTGGCCCAAACCCTGTCAAAGTGTAACTATGTATAAAAATATCAGAAAATAAGAAATAGAAAACTAAAAAAAAACAAGAAAACCCAGGCCCAAACCCCGTTGATCAAAGTGTAACTATGTATAAAAATATCAGAAAATAAGAAATAGAAAACTAAAAAAAGACAAAAGAACGCAGGCCCAAACCCGGTTGATCTAATATAAGCTTAATCCTTCCCGCAGCGTCCAATTTAAAAGTGTCTCTTCTGGCTTCTGGGCTACATGTAGTTAGCGTTCAATTTGAGGCCGCCCGCCGTCACCTTCATCTTTACGCGACCTGCAACCGATGCCATCCTCATCGACGTCATCTACTTACCAGTTAACACCAAATCCACTGGACCGGCAATTTTAAGTAATTTACAGAATGCAACAAAATAGTGTTTTTAATATAAATATTTATAATAATTAATAGTTTTTGGTAAAAGTTTAGAATATGTATGTTGAAATAAAATAACTTTTGAAAAATGGGTTGGTGTACCTACTTTTTTATATATACGGTCGTAGAAAAAATAATGTTCCCAATTCATGCGTAAAATGTCTTTCCCGCCCTTGACCGCTTGCCCGAACTCCGCTTCGCGTCGTTCGGGTCAACTGCAGTCGCGTGCGGGAAAGTATCACTTTCGGCACTTATTAGGAAAATAACTATTATCACAACAAATGTTCCTGGTTTTTGTCAACTTCTTTTGAACTTTTGCTTTTTCTAATCATGATTTTCGTTTGTTTTTATCTCGTGGAACGTAAGCAAATATTTCTCTTTGAACATTTTGGAAGCATGAAAGCGAAACAAAAACAAATAGTCCAAACAATAGAACTAACAAAGAAAATATCAATATGGATTTCGAGGTTAGACGAAGTGTCATAAAAAAACCTCACAAATCCTACGGAAATAACGGTCTGTAGTTTTCAAAGTCGTACTCTTTGACAGTAAATGTAACGAACGCAAAAAAATTAATGAATACACCCCCGAAGCGTATATCTTGAAATGTAAATCAAGTTTCAATCAATTTTAAATTTCAAGATATACGCTTCGGGGGTGTATTCATAATTTTAATAAAGCAATATAGATGTTCGCAATGATAAAAAACATGCGAAAATCTTATGTTTTGAATGGTAGACATTAACTGTCATTCTTGTCAGAAAAAAACAAATCGATGGATGGGTCGAAGAGGAGCCACCAAGGTTTCCTGATTCAACTACTCTAGATTTCCTTATATACAGGGATATTTGAAAAGTAATTTCAATTGTTGTATTACAAGTCCCACTTTTTTATTCACTAATTCTATTGATGACGATATCACGCTTATGTAGATGATGCTAAAAATAAAAAAATGATTTGACGAAGCAACCATTTAAAAATAAAAATCGACGGAATTCAGGATTTTCCCCTAAAATCGTTTACAAAATAATCAAGTTATAATCAAAAGCGCTCTTTCATGCGGGTTCAAAGGTCACTAACCATATGTATCAAATCAGAAGACACAGAGGTTACCAAAATGTGAGATTACAAATATACCCGGAGAAAATAATGATGGTTGATGTTTCCTGCATACTGGTTGGCGAATTTCCACTTTTTCATTCATTCTCGAAATAATCTATCAGATTAAGTACCATTTTTTTTGCTTGAGCATGCAAAATACCGGAAAATTGCTTCTTATTATTCATATTGAGATATTTTAATGCTCACGCTAAAACAATGATCTGCTCACAAAAACGAAAGCAAAAATTATATTTCCGAAATTTCGATCAGCAACACATTAGCATTGCGTGCTACCCCTGTACTCCTGTGCATTACAGGAGCAATGAGAACATGCCCAACGGCAGCCATGGAAGTGATTCTCAACCTCACATCTCTACATATGGTGGTGGAAAGTGTTGCAGAAAGAACAAGATACAGACTAAGTAGAGAGGGAATCATTAAAAAAAACCACCTGCTCACTTCTTAGAAATCGGACAACCTGGGACATGCCACAAGATGGTATGATGAAAAAGTATAACTTTTCAAAGAAATTCGTTACGGAAATGAACAACAAGAAGGAATGGGATCCAAATGCCATTACCAGACTTGGAAAGAATGCCATTCAATGGTACACAGGTGGCTCAAAAGCAATAGAAGGAACTGGAATAGGAGTGTTCGGGCCAGGAACCAAACACTCTGCAAGCTTGGGAAAAACCCCAAGTATCTTTCAAGCGGAAATCCACGCCATAAGAAAGTGCGCCCAGTTCAATATTGATAAAGGATACAGAAGACAAAGGATTATCATAATGTCGGATAGTCAAGCAGCAATTAAGGCACAGAGCTCTTGTGTAATCAGTTCCAAAATGGTGTGGGAATGCCAAGACAAACTCAATGAACTAGGCAAGAACAACATAGTCACCTTACTATGGATTCCAGGACACACTGGAATAGAAGGAAATGAAATAGCAGATGAACTAGCAAAGAGGGGGACTGAAATACCTTTCTGGGGGCCTGAACCCTTTTGCGGAACCAGCCCCAATGTAATATTGGAAGAAATAAGTAAAGCCGACAAAAAGAGAAGATCTGACCATTGGAAAGATCTATTAGGACTTATACAATCAAAGACTCTTCTGGGTGACTACAACCTGTTAAGATCAATAATGCATAAGTTAAAGTAAAACTGCGCTAAGAGTTTTAACAGGGATCCTAACGGAACATTGTCGCCTGAATGGGCACCTGAAAAAGCTCAAAATAGTGGAGGAAGAAGAATGCAGATTTTGTGGAATGGAAGAAGAAACCTCCATCCACATACTTTCCAACTGCACAGCACTTCAGAATCCTAGAGCACAGCACATAGGAGATTACTGGATAGAAGAGGAACATTTGCCTAAGTTGAAGCCTGCAGACATCCTAAAATTCCTCCGGGAAATAGGACTAAAGGAACTACTAGTTTCTGAGACTCTCCTCAGAAACTGAGTAGAAGTAAGGGGGCACAATAGATCTTTTAGGTCTCAGTGAATGTCACCCCAAAACACACACATACATACAAATACCCCTGTACTCAACACTTTATCGATTTAAACTAGCCAGAACTCGCCAGTCGATAGGAGGGGGTAAGGAAATTTTCGGTAACCAATAAATCGACGAAGTGAATTTACTTGTCGGTAGTTAGTGTACGGTGGTATGTCATTGTTGAATCGTATGACCCACATGATAAGACTGCATTTGACTATATTACAAAATAATCAAATTATTCCTTTCATTTGTACCATACTGTATGAATTCTTCCCAATACACTTTTTCCTTTCATTTTTTATATATCTATTAGTTTCTCACATATCTCTCTATCCTAATTGAAATACTGTAAATAATTTGTAAAAAATGTTAACGAAAATATTTACAAAAACTGCAACACTTGAAAATTAAACTTTAGAGAAAAATATTAATACTAACATAACATCTTACACATCATAAAACTCTCACAAATTAAAATTCATTAAAATCCTATGAGTAGTTTAATATTTAAAACCCACTCTGTATATATAACTCCTAAATTAAAATGTAACCTGGCCGACTCTGTATAAAATGAAATTATTTGTAAACCGATCGACCAAATGCTTCTCATATCGACTGTCATAAAAACCGAGCCGGCGTTTTTTGTTACTGCTAAAAAAAACTGCCTTACGAATTTATAGCAAAGAACAAACAAAATTATTCATTGTGTGTCAGTGTTAGTGGTGAATAGTCGATAATTTTGATTTTAGTTAGGTAAGGTAATTTTTGATTATTTTATTTAAAAATATGCATTTTTAATGTTTGATACTTATTAGGTACGTTGTATGACTTTTATTCTTTTAATTTGTTAGATTACTTCAACAACTAGAAATTTGATTTTTGTACATATTCAAGTGTATAAATTCAAAAGGGATATTTTGTATCAAATAAAATTGGAAATTTAAAAATTGCACTACAGAAATATAACATTATATTACTCGGCAGGTCTTGTAAATTACATTTACATTGTCAGGAGGTTTTAGGTAATATACATGTCATATTTAATAATTATGAAGATATTTCACGTACTTAGTAAGTATTTATATTTATTAAATTTGAAAAAGGATTGTTAAAGAGGGGGATATTTCAAATGAAAAAGTCTTGACCACCAGAACTCTATATACTTTATGCATGATTTTTATTCAGCGCTGCAAACAGGTATGAACCTGTAATTTGGGGTCTCGCCAAAAGCAAACTGGTAAAATGAAATAATTTTTAAGGTATTCATTGATTATTCAATAATTTGATAAAATTATGATGTATTCTAAACACTGAAGAATTCATTATAGTCGAAAAAATTCTTAAAATTAATTATTAAACAAGTTATTTACAAAATTCTATCGAATATATTTTATATTCAGGTATTGCTAAATTAAAAGAAATGTTTAAATAATTTTCGTGAAAATACCTCGCTTAGTGGAGCCCTTCCCAGATAAGGAATTCGAATACTTTGTTTACAATAATTTTTTCAGCAATAAATAACTGATTGGCTGGTTTTTGCTAACTTATATTTCTTATTATACAGGGTGTCCCACGACGAGTTAAAACTATATGTATATGGCAAAATATTTATAGTAAAATCATGAAAATTTCTATATACGTTTCGGTTTTCGGATGCAATCTTTTTAACTAAAATATTTTCAAAGATGGCAGACTTCCGGTTCTACCGGAAGTCGACTACAACTTTGTTATTTTAAATGAAATACTCTGTATAATAATACATTTTTGAAATCTAAGTCAAATTTAAGTATACTTTTGTCTGAAAACTTTTTTCGAAAAATGCATATTTTTTGAGTTAATTTTTTTGTAAAAAAATTGACGGTTGCAGACCCTTGTAAATTATTTTTTTACGAGAATACCCGTAAATATATGAAAATGGTTTCTGTTCGGTTGCTTTTAGCAAGGTGAGACCTATTTGAATCTATGTTGAAAATTTTTTCATTTTATACAGGGTGTGTATAGAAAGTGTTCAAAGTTTAACTTCATAAATATCAAATTTCTTAATTTTTTAATAGAACCACCCGGTTTTTTCTATTTTAATGTATTCAGGGGTAAAAAATAAGGCAAATTCATGTATACTTTGCTATACCTAAACCTTCCCGTTATCCAGATATTAAATGTTTTCTGGAAATTTTTAGAGATGTAGGATATCTTACTGCAAATAAAGCACCTACGTTCTTGTAACAACTTTGCCATATTTACCATGTATTAAAAGCATATTTACATAATCTTTTTTATTTCTTAATGCTTGTATCAACGGGTCAAAATAAAATTTAGACCACACCTGCATCTCTCAAAATTTACAGAAAAAATGCAATATCTGGATAACGGTAAGGTTTAGGTATAGAAAAGTATACATGAATCATGAATTTTCCTTGTTTTTCGACCCTGATTTCATTAAAATGGAAGAAACCGGGTGGTTCTATTTAAGAAAATAAAGAAATTTGATATTTATGAAGTTAAACTTTGAGCACTTTTTATACACACCCTGTATATAATGAAAAATTTTCCAGCATAGATTCAAATAGGTCTGACCTTGCTAAAAGCAACCGAACAGAAACCATTTTCATATCTTTAAGGGTATCTTCGTAAAAAAATAATTTACAAGGGTCTGCAACCGTCAAATTTTTTACAAAAAAATTAATAACTCAAAAAGTATGCAGTTCTGGAAAAAAAATTTCAGACAAAACTATACTAAAATTTTACGTAGATTTTAAAAATGTAGAACCGGAAGTCAGCCATATTTGAAAATATTTTAATTAAAAAGATCGCATCCAAAAACCCAAAACGTAGAAGTTTTCATGATTTTACTATTAGTATTTTGCATATACAGATAGTTTTAACCCGTCGTGGGACTCTCTGTATATCTACAAATTATTGAAATGTTTATGACGTGATCTTATTTGGTATGTATATAGAAAGGGCTCCACGACGCTAATCATTTTTAAGACAATTATTTAACCTTATTTGTAGCTTACAATAAACATGGAGGTTCAAGATCAATTACCTAGCTTATTGAAAAATTAGCTTAAAGAAAGTTTTCCAACGGCAATGAGCACTTTGAAGTGTTTAAAGTACACCATAATTTTTTAAATTTTTTTAAAAAACAATTGATACCTTAAAAAATTTATTTAATTAGTGCGGAGACCTATTTTCAGCATTGAATTAAAATTATACATAATGTAGATGGAGTTCCTGGTCCTGGAGTGAGGACTTTTTACTGAGAATTTCCTACTTTTTGAGAATCCTTTTTTATTAATTCCTCGAATGTTCACAAGGGCGTAGCCAGGATTTATTACAGGGGGGGCAAACCATGGTTCATGGTCGTACAAAATGTAAAATTTTAGGATAAAAAGAAAAGGCAAGTGAAAACAAACTTTTGAGATTTTAATTATACTTAAATTAAACTAATAACATTTTTCTTGTGTTTAAACTAAATTTATCCAAAACTTTATGTATATTTTAGATCTAATTTTTTGTTTATCAAAATTTAAACGTTATTTAATTTACTTTTGCTTGTTTATACTTTTTCAGGGATTTTTCTCTAGGTACTGCTTATAATCAAAGAATATGGAATTAATATAGTTTTGTTTTTTTACAGATTTTACCGGTCTCGTTTCAGCTAAAAAAATGCGATATGCCTAAAGGTAGGAGAATGTTGTGACGAATAACAAAAATAGAAATAATAATTGTGAAAATAATAATAGTTTAAATTTTAGAAAATGTTCTTTTTTAAACATTGAACTTTTATAGCAATCAATGATTATCTTTTTTCGATCTTTTACTGTTTTTAAATATTTTTCTCTAGATATAATTTTTTTTATTTAAATATTTTTGAAATTTCTTTAATTTATTTTTTATTTTTGTTATTTAAAACGTGTGCCTGAAATGTTTTTGCTGTTTACAATTTCGTATAATTATGTTATTTCACTTTCAAAAATTTTATAAATCTATATATATTATTGGAAACACCCCAGCAAGAATATATTTATTTGTGGATTTTGTTTGTGTTTCTTCTTTTTCAGGTGAAGTATTTTCAGCGCTGCATCCTTCTGTGAGCAAATCGGGCAATCATTTAGGTTACAATCAAAATTTAATATTTCTTATTTGAATTAAAAAGTAATCAAAACAAGAAAATTAGAAAAATTATTTACTGAATAATAGAAAAAAAATCACTTGGAAATTTTATTTTTCTCTTTAATTTGAAACCCTATTATATACAAAAAAATAATGTTATCAATTTTTTTTTATAAAATGAAAAATTTGTCAAGAATTTAATTTTTTCCATAGCTGAATTTAGATCATGAGAAAGTTTTTTAAGAAAGGACCCCGCGCTTTTCTTATGACAAAGTGGCGTTCCGTCAAATGTTATAAATTTTGGATATGATGTTGTACTCGACTTCTTGACCAAAAGTGTCCATGGGACCAATTCAATCCTATGACTAGTTTCCGATATACAGGGTATTAAAGTTGAAAAATCCTTGTTTTCCGTGACCAGGTAATTTTATTATTAACAAATAAATATGCATTTTAAAATTGATGGTACCATTAATATGTTCTAGTTTATCGTAAACTTACACATAAATAGTTCAAAATGTCAAAATATCCAGGGTTGGACTCAATTATAAGAGGACGATTTTTTGGAATTCTAAGAAATTCTTATATCGAATGAAAACAAGATCAGAAATAAAAAGTAACTTCATATTCAATGTTCTAGCATCAAATATACTAGTTCTAGAGGTATTCCACACAGGGAGATTCTTAATGCAACCTGAAATTATTTTTTTTTCTATATGAAATAAATAAGTTACACCATGTATTTTAAAATTAGTTTACGATGTTTAAAACGTATTGGTTACCTAGATATCAGTAATTTTTTGAAATTTGCACATACATCTTGTTATTAAACCGACAAAAATTAGAGAAAATACATTTTTTCTGAATAACCCTGTATTTTATAATTAGATCCGTCAAAATGTTTAATTTATCTTGTTTTGTAATAAGCTTAAAATAGTAAATGAGCTGAAAAGATTTAATAATCTTACTATGACCAGTTTTTCAGAAACAGGGTCCCGAGGGTAGAGTACTCAGCAGAATAGGGATAGTGAACGAAATTATAATCACATTTTTATTTATGGGTACATACCAAAGTGTACCGAACCATTGTTAAAAAGATGAATAAA
>CAJUYH010007442.1:0-17573 GCA_910591685.1 Galerucella tenella | reverse complement strand
TAATAATAATAATAATAATAATAATAATAATAATAATAATAATAATACCATATTGATATAAATTACTATTATTTCTATTATGATTGATAGCATTTAATTGAGGCATTCTGAGGAATACAATATGTATAAATGTCCACATGTACATATACATACATTAATATAAATGCACATATAACCAGAAGTAAAATGTCCTGAAGAAAAAAAAAAAAAAAAAAAAGAAATCCCCCCTCACGTGCATTATAATTCCTAACCTCTATCGCTATCTCTCTCTCTCTCTCTCTCTCTTTCTTTCTCTTATAGCAAATATCTGCGCCCTCGTGCGGGCTGCGGTACACTCTCTAAATATATTCAAGGTTGAGCGAGAGGAGCATGGCGTAGACAGTACAAAAAAAAAAAAAATAGAGAGGAGACATTTTGTACCAGAGGAATAATAAAAAAAATAATACATATATACATATACGATACATACACACACACATACGTTTATATATATATATATAATTGTTTGTGTGTGTATGTGAATAAAATAAAATGATATATAAAATGCCACGTGAATTTAGTAATACACACCCGATAACACCCTTGGAATATTGCTTGCCAGAAATACGCCAAGGACATCCACCGTGCACGCCGACTAGAGCATCGTGGTTGTAATTCATTCCATAAGTGCTAGCACGATTATCGCATTTCCTCCGCGATGGATTGTAATAGCTATTGCAGCTGTTAAGTTGCCCACGTTGATTTACCGTTGTTCTATCGTCAATGACACGACTGTTCACGGCATTATCAAGGGATATAAAGTCCTGGCCGCTTTTGTTCGTGGCCATAGCAGTTTGTCCACTTCCACTGCTACTACTACAACTACTACAACTACTACTACTACTACTACTGCTACTACTGCTACTACTACTACTACTACTGCTGCTGCTACTACTACTACTACTACTACTACTACTACTACTACTATTACTACAACCACCAACACCACCACTTCCAGCACCTAAACTAATTCCACCACCGACACCGACACCGCCACCACCACCACCACCACCACCACCACCACCACTGATTACGCCGTTGTTATCGTGTCTAAGTGTCAGTATATCTAGACCCTTTTCTGCTTCCCAAATGTGTAACCACAAGTCTTTTGCGGGGCCGAACTGCTCCGGTTGATACCAACCGATAGTCGGATCCATTAAATGCCACCTTCGTTGGGCCCAGTTGTCCCGCCGCGGTCGAACACTAAACGACCCGCCGGCCTTCTCACACAACTCAATTAATACAACCACAAACTATATTTTAATTTATTGTTTGATGTTATTGACGTTGACAACTTGAATAAATTCCACAATCCCACGACTCTTTCTCCTCAATACACAGATGAGAGAGTGAGAAACCATGCATACAGGTTGCACCCGCGATTCGATTCGCGATAGATGTCGCCCGTGCACTAATAAAAGTAATAAAATGATATAAAGAGTGGGGAGTTGATATATATATATATATATATATATACATACGTATATACATTCATATATACGTATGTATATATATGCAATTTAGAATGGTTTTTTCGCCTTCAATTGTGGGATTTAACATAGATAGAATTCGCATTGTCGTGGTTACATGAGCGCGTGCGTCCGCCCCAATAATCCTCTGTATAAAATCATACATATATGTATATATGTATTTATGTATATTGATATGTTATCGACCAATGATATTGTAGAGTTTCACAGTAACTTCTCTACAGTTACAAATGGTGTAGGAGAATTGTAGTGTTTTCCTACTATTATCGTGATTTTAGTTCATGCCACATTCTATAATATTCGTTCGTTTTTCGTTTGTGATCAAGTGTGATCGGCACGCAGAAGTAGATATTATTTAAAGCAGTTATCTGCAAAATGGCTTCATTGTGCAGACGAGCTGTATTACAAGTATGTCGCCGTTCTTTTTCGGCGACTGCTTTAAACAATAAAGAGAGAAGTAATTCATTAATAATTATAGTTTTGTTTTAAAAAAATGACGATCAATCATTTGCCATGTCTATACATACATACAAACGATATTATGTAATTTATTAGATTCGTCAAAAAAAAATTTATCTTTGCTCACAAAATGTAATTGACTCTTCAACAATACGTTTTGAAGACTCTTCAATAATACATCCCCCCTCCCCGCAACAATATTGTCCATTTTCAAAAAATTATTATTGATTTATTAGACTTTAATACAATGTGTCTTGGATATTTCTAGCATTTCCCGACCCAATGGAGTTGGCAACTGGAATAGAGAAAAAAGAATTGCTTGCTTTGCAAGCTGGTAACGATGTGAGTCCTCTTAATAAACCATATAAAAACCAATAACTACGTATTTTCATAGTAATTATTGGTTTTAAAAATTATCATAACTTTTTCATGTTAATTGTTTGTGATGCAGGATCTGTTTTACACAAAAAGTATAAAACGTGGCGTTGGAACCAAAGAGCAACCGAATTTGGTGCCAAGTTTCGAAGACTGTCGTATAATCGGTTGTGTTTGCGAGGAAGAATCTACCAGTGTTGTCTGGATGTGGCTCCATGAGGGTACACCGCGACGCTGTGATTGTGGACATTGGTTTAAACTCGTCCGAAAACCTCACGTATAAATATTATTAAAACAAAATACATTGGCATAAGTTAGTCAATCGTTTGCAGTTACTTAGAGATAATTCTAAATTACATATAATTATTGAGACACTGCGGAGTTATTTGCAAATATTTGTTCCATATATCCTCATTTCCTATATTCAATAGGTGTTGTGTCATATCACCATCTGATACGAAGATATAAGTAACAAACATACCAAACGAATTAAATATACTAAATATACTACATGAATATCGTCATAAAGGAAAAATTATTGATGATTTAATGTACGTGATATTGGCTTGAGATTTATATGCGAATAAATGCCAATTGTTAAAACTTATCAACATTAATATGATCTTCAGATAGGGGAATAGGGCCACACTATTGTTTTTTATCTTTAAATGCACACAAAGATTATTCTTTTATTTTCAATTTATTGGTGCGTTTTTTTTGTATCAACTAACCAATGTGTTGAAAAAAAAAATACACGTTCTTGTATTATTGCAAGTATCAGGTGTATCACAATGTATTCTTATCGATAATTTTGCACAAACTATAAAAAAACAGAACCGACATTCGAAACAAAAATATCCCACAACGATAATTAAACAATTGTGGCAGGTCATGAAATTCATCATTGTCCAATATCATATAGCGTTTATCGTTTTTATGTCGCCGCGTGAATATCCCTACACAGTCTCAATACAACAAAATTATTAGTTTCTTTTGTTTGTTTGTTTCATTGTATATTTTTGTGATTAAAATTCAATCGGAAGCCGTTTTATTATCCACAACATCAGTATCATTGGCAAAACACTCATCCATCACTCTATTCACGTTGCTTTCATGTGCCTGCTCCAATGCAATTGAATCCGGTTTTTTTTTCATTTCACCAACAACTGTTATGTAATTTGACGGCACAAATCCAACTCGAACACTGTCAGTGGCTTTTGACCAACCAGGTAAATTTTTTGGTTGCAGTGATTGTGGCGCAAGCCATATTTTTTGACCAACATTCAAGCTCATTTCATTTGGCGACGCAGCAACAAAATCATATCCAGCTGTCGCCGAATATACAGGTTCATTCAATTTAAACCACTCCTTTGGATCACTCTCATTTTCGTGTCTTTTTTCAACATTATTAACAAGTTTATGAATTAAATATGGAATTGCTATTAATAATCCAAGGAACATGAGAATGGGCCATGTTGTCGGTCCACTTTTTTCACCATTAATCACCTCTAATACAGTTCTTTTCCACACTTTGTCATCATTTGGATCGTTCATTGATAATCCTGGAAGAATAGATATAGTAGAAAAAATTTATTATCTACACATACCAATAGCACAATCAATTTCATCACAATTTTACATTAAATAATGTGTATAAACCTTGGGTATGTTGTGACAACTGACCAAGTAAAAATTTAGAGGTTTTGGGTTAATACGATGAAATCACTAATAAAAGTAATCTGCATAGAGCAATTTACTGAATTATTATATCTCATAAAACGATAGGAATACACCTACTCGATAATGGAAACAAGGAACACTGAACATGTATACTTGGTCATCTTTTTCAATCATCATATTTTATATATTTATACATATAAAGGGTCGCCCAGAATAACGATCAGAGTCCAATTTTTCTACCTTGTCAGTATTAACATTTTAATTCTAAAGTCGTAATGTATTTAGGCGGGGGTTCATATCTTTGAACGTTGTTTTAAATAATTGAAATACGTTTGGCGGCCCTTCATATACTTTATAAATTCACATTAAAAACTGTATTTGCACCCAAGGAAAATGTGATTTTATCAAACGACTAAACTTTAAACGTAATTTGGCGAAAATCAAATTTTTTAACTTGGTCAGTTTTCACAGTAAATCCACGATATATATAAAATATTTACCTAATTTGTACATAATTTGTTTGTACAGCCATTTGACAAATCTTATCAAGGTAAAAGTGTTCAATAATTGGCCAAACATTGAACGTACTCTTCCAAAATTTTCAGCGACACTGAGAATTGCACGAAATGAACTGGTCATTGCAAAAAATGTTGATTCAAGCATCATAGTAATTGAAGAGAAGGTATTAATTATTGATTCTATAGATTGAAATGCTGGTCTGCTACTCTCTTCAGCAAATTGAACGAGACGAGTTTCAATATCACCGCTCGCACCGCCAAATTGTCGATATCCTGATGAATATGGATATGAATTGTATCCGCCATAAGAGCTATATCTTCCATATCCCCAATTATTATTTCCATAAACTCCATAGTCACCGAATCCACCGCCCATATAATTTTGCCTAAAGCCACCATACGGCTGATAGCCATTGTTCATTGGTGCTCTAGGTGGCAATGGCGGTGGTTGATTTACATTTATACTTGGCCCATAAGCTCCGCCACTAAAAATTAACCAATAACAATACAATTATGTATTTGAGACATTTTCATTTTTGCAATTGAATAAATATTTACTTTAGTGCTCCAGGTCCTGGTTTAAATTGATTGAAACTCGATGTGCTTGGTCTTTGTTGATTCATTTCAAGTGGTTTTAATATTTAATTATGTTAATTGCAATGTCTTTTGTAAAGTAAATGGCGACGCAATATGCAGATGAAAAAGGCAAAGTAAATTTATTGCAGATCTTACATGATATTTGATCAAAGGTCATTAATTCTCACTGCATACATATATACATACATACACATATCCATTCGTGCATTTTAAGTAATAAAAATGATTGGACAATAAATGGTCTCTTTATATTTTATATTTTTACCAATTTAACTGGATAAATTTAACAACACTCAATCATTAACACTGCACAATATGGTTTCAAATATAATATATACGTGGGGTTTATTCGCTGGGTGAGGGTTACTTATTATCGGCTTGGCAGAATAATTATTTATTCTCTTTCGGTATCTTCTACATTGGCACGCGTGCAAACTCACGTGTAATAAGAACTGTAACACATGTATATACGATAGATTTTTTTTTCCCCGTTACTGTGTTGTTTTGGCGTATGTGACAATTGCAAACTGTAATTTACTGGTGAATTTTCATTTGATGATAAAACGCTAGCAATTATCCAAAATACATCTCCGGATCCATAACTTTTCACCAACAACCAATCATCAATCAGGGATCTAAGAGAAATTCACCGTCACGTCATATGATTGGGTTGTTGATAGTGAATAATAAATACGTATGGTATATTTTTTTTTTAAATTACACGAATAGAATAATATGTGTTACAGGCGACTATTCAATCAAGCACTGTGACTGATGAATTTCCCATAATATCTATTATATATTAGTATATTATGTAACCAATTAATGAATATAATTCTGCATTAAGTTTCAATTAAACTATTTCGATATCAATGGACAAAGTTAAATGTCTCTATGAAAAAATAAAATGTGTGAAATTACCTACATTTAAATGTTTTTCCAAATAAATCCTAAATTAACCATACATTCTATAAATACAATCAATATGCAGTTTTAATATTTGTCGTATACAATCATAATATCCAATAAGATCGCTTCAGTCTAATAAATAATTCTACTAAAATTTTATAATTTTGAATTTCCCGCCATTGCAGTTGACGCCCCATTATCAAATATTACATTGTTCTTGTGAATGGTGAATTCTAATTAACCCGTCCACCAATCTCAATCGATGGAACGTTTCCAGACACGACGAAAACAGAGAAGAGAGAGAGATACCGCGATATAGAGAGAGAAGCAGAGAGAAATAAATATATATATATATATATATACTCTTGTGAATTTGTCAAGTATATACTATATCGGCGGGCGTGCAGGAGCCTCGAGTTTTGCACGCAATTTAACACGATTTCGCAGTGCTTCCTCTGTGAACATTGTGAATTTCCATTCTTATACTGATGAACGGTGATGAATAATTGGCCAGTGATACATTTCGTTACTTAATATTGCCTTTGAAATTATATACATATATACATCTATTTAAAAATAACTTTTTTTATAACGCGGTGTAATCTTCTTTTGCACGACAATCTCCTCAAAGTGGTTAGGTATACATATATATATATATATATATATATATATATAAAGACAGAGAGGTTTATCATCATTGTGGAATCACACAACACCGGTCGCCCAATAAATTCTTCACATTTTTCAAGGTAATTGTCACTAATGTCTGTTGCAAAATCGGATAATATTTAATTTATGAGTGATTTAAGCGAGGACACTTCACGAATGTGATAAAAGAGAAGAAAAATAAACGCTGAACGAATGGCAATTATAGTTTTTCATACTCTGTTTTATTGAGCTGCGCTTTCATATTATGAAATTTTGTCTCGATATTCTTTGTAATTTAATGGAATGGCAGCAAGTCATTGGAATTTTAAGTGTATATTTTTAATTGAAAAATTGTCACGATCAAAATATGTAAAAAAAAAAAATAATAATTAATGAACATCATTATTGTATTGATTTTCATAATAAATTGGTAAAACATATCGTATATGTGTATGTAATGTGTATTGTAAAAATACAATAATGATATTTTGTGCTCTGAGCGTTATAATATGTGTGTACATATATACCGTTTATTTTTACATCGTGCAGTTGTAATATAGAATGCATGAAAATAATTATTTATGCATTGTTTCACAGGTTAAACAAAAGGACAATGGAGGTGGGTGGTGGAGGTGGTGTATTAACTGCTGAACGCAGTCCGGCTCGTTCTAATTTGCACGTGGCTTTCACAGAGAAAGGGGAAGTGAAGGAGCGACGTGAGAAATTTCTCACAGCCAAGTATGGTTCACACCAAATGTCTCTCATTAGAAAGAGACTGGCTGTTGAAATGTGGCTATTTGATGAGCTTCAAAAGTTATATGAATCGGTTGTGAGTTAAAAATTATTATGCATAACAAAAAATAAATAGCTGTTATCCATTTATTATATTTATATATTATTTGCAGAGTGACAATGGAAAAAGTCGAGAAGTCGAAGTTGATATTGATGAATTATTAGATATGGACAGTGATGAACACAGACGAGCTTATCTCCAAGTTAGCGTTGATTAATTAATTAATTAATTAATTAATTACCCATCGATATATTTATTATAATGAAAATTAGTTTGTTTACCAGTTGTTTAATATATATACATATATATATATATATATATATTTTTGTTTATATAGGGATTGTTGGTAGACACAAAAAAGCCACACGATGTCAAGGTAAACAAAAATAATTATTTCATACATTCGTTATTCGTCATTGACATATTAAATTGGATATAATTCATTTTGTAATATTCAAATATTTTAGAAGTTCATCAATGACTTGTTGGAAAAAGCAAAGACACTTTGAATGGTATGTACTTGCCATGGATTAGATGTACTGCTGATATGTTATATGTCGTGGAATTTGCTCACTTTTTTTTTTTTTTTTTTTTTTTTTTGCAATATTAATTGATATTTATTAATATTGTGCAACAGTATTTAATTGAATACGTAAATCTTGAGTGTGTTTTAATCGCTAATTGTGTCACTTCAGTCTTTGATAATTTGAAATGGAGTTCACTGATTGCGAGCAAATCCACGACTACAAACCCATAAATACATACATTTATACTTGATAGAGAGACGATCATGGACAAAATTCGTATTACACTTGAATATATTTGTCGATTTAATTTGTAATTTAATTTAATTTTACATTGACAAATGAAAACCGTGTCATGATTACACTTGTACGAATATCAATGGATGAGCGGAATTAATTTTTATCATATCGTAAATCCAACATTTTATTTGTATGTTGTTAGAGAATTAATTCATATCATTTTACAAAGTACTATTTGCATTTTGGGAAAGTTGAATAAACGATGCCATCCATGAACAAAAATTGCCCACAAATAAAACAAAACAAAACTAATTTGATGATACAAAGAGAAAAGGCACAACATGAAAACAAAAATATTAAATGTAGTTTGAGCAATAGATTTTTTACATTTTCACGTGTTTATATATGAGTGGGTAGCATGAACAATGCTGCATATTTTCATGAGCTTTATAGTGCACATATAAAAAAAAACGAGAAATAAATGAAAATTCAGTGGACAAACATAAATTATATATGAAAAATTGATATCTATGGTTATTGAATAAGACCATAAAAAATCGCACAATTTATGCGGGGCATTATTGGTTCGAGTTCGCAATTTTGAATGTGTCAAATTTATCTCATACATCAAAAATCGTGCAAGTGCCAAATATGTGTGACACGTAAATGCAATCAGAAATAAAACATAGATATATTACGATCAATTTATAAAAAAAAAAAATGAAAACTAATAAGTGGAAAGAAAAGAAAAAAAAAACAAAATACTTTCATAGCGTAAACTGAAATTATATAATTATATTTGAAAAATTTCACCAGTTATGTTTGTTCGGTCTCGAGCAATTAGAAATCTGTTGTTATGTTCTGTGTCGTGTTATAATTATTTAAAAGCATTGTGAACATTATGCAATCCGTATTGTTGGCGCTCAATATCATTTACTGATTATTTCTTATATTAATTCATAAGTTTTTCATTTTCAAGAATTTGTTGTGCACACGTTGGAACATATAACACTGCCCTCCGCCACTTTTTGCATTGATAGCAAAAAAAAAATAACTTTTATTATCTTTTTTTTGTTTACATATTCTCCATTGAAAAGAGAATAGGAAAAGCAAAAAATAATGTAATTGACGTGCAGTTGTGCACATGGCCACATATATTATATGTAGGTTTAATCGCTTTGTAGATACATATCTTTTTGATTAACTCGAATGGCATATCGTTATATTGAAGAGAAATCATTTTATAAAAACAATTCGTTGTGATAACGATAGGGCAATGCGAAGATCGAATTAAATCATTATCTCTTATTTGAGAAAAAAATATATTATTGTAGGTGGCGATAAAAATTTCACATTACAAAAATGAGAAATTCAAAATACTCAATTTGATTTTATATTTTCGTGTTGCATTTGAAGAGGAAAACCAACAAATAGGACAAAAAAATTTGATTCACCCCCAATTGCGATTAATCGCTTACAGCACATGTCAAAATTGTTCGTCGATATTGAAAAAACTGCCAAAGATTTATTTCACTTACGTAAATAAAAAATAAATACACAATATAAGAAATGAAGGCTAGATAAACATTTTGAGCTTAGATTGAATAGATAAATGTATTGAAAAACACTTGGTGTTTCAATTAATAGAGATGTTATGTAGAGGTGGAGAATGAAGAAAGAAAAAAAATAAGGAAATACCCTCACAATCAAACAATCAGTCTCAATTGAATTTTGAATGTAGTTATTATAATCAAGTAGAAATATTAGATGAACAAAAAGTCAATTCGTTTATTTTGATTCGCAAAAATGATAATGTTGTGTTTGTTATCATGTTGAAAAAAAAACTCATATTAGTGCGTCAGCGACGTCAATATATCATCCTCAATTTAAATACATACATTACATTTAATTCATATCAATCGATATTATGTAACACAGTGTGTTTTGCAATTTAAATTGATTATCAATAGCAAACATGAAATGAACCAAAAAAAAAAACGTAGACAATGAGAAATTTTATAGACACTTTAAAAGGGGCATTATCATTTATCAGTTCAACTTACATTTATTATTTTCTCACTTTTCTCCATATTGTTATTATAAATCTGTTGCGTGTGTGTATAAGAATTCACAATGAATTATAATTCTTATTACGATTCATTTAAGTTGATTTTGTACGTCTTTGTACTTCCAAATAAAAAATAGATTTATTATTGTTTTAGAAATTTATGCGAGAATGATACGACAATTGTCATATTGTTAAGAACTATAGTGATTATTTAGGTAAATGTTTGGGCTTGAAATAAACAGGATGAATCGCTGATGAATTAGAATAATATAGACATTGAAATATTGAAATATTATTTGAAAAAGAAAATCTACAATTTAGCACTGCTTCCACATGAAAGAAAAATAAAAAATATGATAATAACGTACTCGAATTGGCGAGAGAGAAACGTGAGAACTGAATCTTAACTTTTCATTATTATAACAGGCATCGACAGAGTGTGATTGAACGAGTATATGGTATATTATAATGTACTCAGAAATGTCAATATATAGATGTGATTTGCAAAATAATTATAACCATAATGCAAATAACCATTTTTTTTTAATTTTTAACTTTTTTAACTCGCATTGGAGTAGTAGAATTTTGTAACAAATCCAATAAACGTATTGTTTATTTTTAAGACATTTTCACATTCAAAAATAAAGATTTTGGCATAAATATAAGTGATAGACGTGTCTTTCATGGGGCTGTAAATAGAAGGAAATGTAACTTCAACGAAATATTGAAGTTACACTGACTATTGTTTGGCCGAGTAAAGAACAAAAAATTTATGCACCTTAAACGATAGATTTTATTCATAAACTATTGTTAAGATACATTGTTACATGATGCAAGTGTGGCACATCACACAGTGTAATGACATGTACTATTGATATAAAACAAAAAACAAAAAACTGTATACAGCAATTGTGTATTTTTATTTGCAATGTGTATTATAATTGATTTGCATCAATTTTTTTGTTGTTGTTAATGCTTGGACTTGCATATTGTGGTTTGCATTTGCTTACTACCACTAAGCACTATGTAAGGTGATTGAGTTTCCTTTTGTTTCGCTTGAAGTAAATTCAATGTACCGAGCGGTGTATCAGTTGATGACATTCGTTTCATTAATACTTCTTGCTCCACTTTTTTCATTCTCTTTTCCACTTTATTTTTTCCCGGACCCTTACCATGAAATTTATGTGACAAATATCTAAATGCTTCTTTAGCACACAATACATGACCGTCATCATCAATATATTCCAATTTAACATTGGGTTTAAATCCGTCTTTCTCCTTAAATTCTGAGGTAGGACCATTGAATCTATCACGACGACCAAATTTATCGTCATCGCCGTATGTTTTATCCTCGATTGAATAATTTTGTGCTTGCAAATGGGCAAAACGACTGGCTGATGGTCTATTGGTATCTTCTTTCTGTAAATATCCTTTGCTCATTGCAAGCCGTAATGCTCCACCGACTCCTTGACCCAGTGACGGTTCTGCATCTAAAATAGCTGCTTCCAATGTTACAGGCTCCAATGCAGTCTCGTCCAATTTAACGGTATTCCAAGCGCCACGTCCATCATCCTCATCATCATTCTCCATAGACTCTTCCTTCACTTCCTCTGCTTCAAAATCCATCATTTCTTGATCGTTTTCTTCTCTGTTACCCGCCAAACCATAAGTTGGAATATCACCGAGTGTTCGGCAGAATTCAGCTGTTGCGTTTAATGTTATATTACCTGATGGATTTTCATCTAGTTCATGTGTCTCATTTTTAATTGCTTGTGCTACTTTTTCAATGCTGGATGTACTTGATTTTTTTGAACATCGTGCTTTTCTTTCAGCTAAATATTGCTCCAAGTCTTCGTCATCGTCCTCCATTTTTACGTTTATCATTTCTTCAGAAGGTGTTTCATAATCGGCATTGTCCATAATATCGACGGCTGGTTTCACTTCTTCCTTTTTCAATTTATTATCCGTTTCGGGCTTTCGTTTTCTTCTACTACCAAGATCTCGCAAATAATCCGTATTATCTGGCACAAGATCGTCCGCCTTCACAACTCTATTCTGTCGTATTTTTCGCAATCTTTTCTTTGGTTTTTTGAACTTAGCCAGCTCTTCCTCGTTGTAATATTCACTTGCTAATTTAGGTTCTGCCAATTTTAATGTTTCAATACGTTTATTTGCCAAACGTTGTTTCACAATTTCAGAGCGTCGTTGTTGAATTTCCTTAGCATTATCCACACCCAAAACAAAACTTTTCTTTTTTACACCTTCAATTTCTTCATCATATTTTTCCAGTACGAGATTTTTTGGCATACCAAATTCATCAAAATTCTCCTCGTCATACGCATCATAACCAGGTTTTTTAGTTTTGTTTACTATATTACGTTGATATACTTCGTCATCTTTCATGTTCACATTAACAAGAACATCTTTTCCCTCTTCAAGCACACCCTTATCTTGAAGAGTTAAAATCACTGTTTGACCTTCGACGAAATTTTCCTGCAAAATTATATACATATATTATTATAAAAAATGATTTGTTCAAGATGATAATAATTTTATTTTACTGTTTATTACTGTGAAACTTACAATGTTGTGCTCGACTTGGAGTCCGCGGAGGTCGCGACCAGAATAAGCTGTACGTCGTTCATTTCGTACATCTTCTTTTACCAATTCCTCAATACCAAACTCTTCATCAAGTTGATCCAACAGTTTGGCGCGCTCTTCAGCCTTTTTCTTTTCATCCTGGAGCTGCCGATTTTTCTTTACCCATGCATTAACATCATCATCTGAATTATCTTCAGCTAATAATTTTGTTTTCGATAAATTCGCTTCAATTTGGCGCTTTTGCTTCTGTAAATTCAATTTATCCCTAATTTTTTCTGTTCTAACAACATCACTTGTATTTTGTGCTGGTTTATGATAAAATTCACCCAAATCATCTTTTATTTTATTTGGTTCGTCTTTCGATGGGCCTGAATCTACTTCCAATGGTTTCAAGCCCAATTTTGCACGGAGTCTATTGGTTTCATCAATTGAAAGTGAACCCTGCGAGTTTCCACCTTTTGGTGGTGATGGACTACGTTGTCTAGATATTTCAGGTGGTGGTGGCGTAGGGTCATGATTTTTTGAAATTTTCGGTGGTGGTGGAGGAGTAGAAACAATTTCAACTGCAAACAAAAAATAACATTTATAATATAAAATTTATCAAAGTGAAAGTTATCAATACACTATATTATTTATATTTTTAGGTTAGGAACTTACCATCACTGTCGTAATCTTTACGTTCTTTCCTCTTGTGTTTTTTGTGATGCCTGTGTTTGTCTATTTTATCTCGTTCAGGTGAATACGACCGTGAACGACTTCGGTGACGTTTTTTTTTTGCATCCCGACTTTTTTCGGCTTTGTGCCGTTTATTTGACCCCATAATTCAAGAAAATTTGCTCGTTACACACTTAAAGGTATATAGCAAAATGAATAATTTTTTATAAATCAGAGGCTTCAGATATAAACAAAAAGAGAAATTATATTCAAACGTGTATGTAATTGCGCGTGCTAAATATCCACATATTTATAAATATATATAATTAGTGCATCCTAATTATTCGTTGAATTTCGTCACTTTTTAGAATAAAAATATGCTCTTTCACCCTTGGTTATACATACGCCCCAATACTAAATGCCCAATCCAATATGTAATACTACCACAGTAGTTTGATAGTTCGATTTTGGGGGATCACGAATTGTCACTTCTACCTCGAAACTCGTATGTGACTGCAGCGTCACAAGTGTGGTTATACCCAAGTTAAAATGTAGGTATAGTATTGACATTGCTATTGCATATACTTTACACGTGGGGTTCGAATAATAATTAATATTTTAACTCAATATTCCACTACTATTGTGAATACTGATATTGTAACCTTTTCACTTCTTTTTCTTTCTATCAAGTCAAAGTTTTTGTGAATAATATCACCAATACCTCACATTGTTTTCGCGCTCCAATTAAGATGATCATCGAGAAGCAAAATAATTAATATATAAATCATTTTGAATTTGAAACAATTCCAAAGAATTTGTACATAATGAAAAAGAAATATATTTTGCCCAATTGTTGATAGTCGTTGCAATTTACAAAGAAATGAATTCAGATGAACTTCAGGTGATGATGTGGAAAGAATAGGAGGACTCTCATGTAACATTTACTCAAGAGAACGACATAAACAATACCCCAATAATCACAGTAATCTGATTTGAAAATTGCAACATATTTATTTGTTACATGTACACAATGTTTTAAACTATGCATATACGTGGTTTCAAAGTTATATTTTTTCTCTTGTCAAAGAATTATTAACTTATTATATAAATATGTATAGTTGAGATGTATTCATTAAGTCATATCAATAAATAATGCAACTAATGATTTTTCTAAGTCACGTTAACCAAAGCTACTAGACAAGTATCGGCAACATTAGCATATACACATATGATGATTTGTTTTATTCTGTATGCATGTGTTTTTTATCTCCATATATCGAATGCGTTCCGTCCCCTTTTGCTTCAACCACTTTTCGTACGTGATCGAGTGATGCCCGTTTTAAATCGGAAGCCAAGCCAACTTTTTCAAATAGCTCTATCCAAAATGTCGTAGTAGTGAATAAAATTCTTTTAATTTCAGACGGTCGATAATCCCAAGGAAATGCATGATGATAACTGTGCCAGCCTTCAACACCGGCGAATACAGAGACCCATATATTTTCTCTCGGTGTCATCGATCTGTATTGAAAAAATTACGTAAGTGAATATTGCTTATGGTATAATTGAAATGTAAAACTATACAATTATACTCACTTGTCGTATGTACGAGTCCCAAACATGTGAGCAAAACTATTAACAGACCACAGAACATTCAAACCGTATGGATAACGCATAAATATTTGTGATAATATTGTCCACTTTAAGTCTTGATTGAAAAAATAAACTGGTATAAAGACGGGTAGAACGAAAGCCAAAAGTGTACTCCATAAAGCATAATTCCTATCAAGAAAAAAACAGATTCATTGTAAAAGTTTACAGCAAATTTATCTCAATCGTATAATAAAATATGAGACGATTAAATTTCATTTTTCCGTAATTTCCTGTTTTTGCCAAAATTGGATGTTATTAACATTTTCATCATACCGTAAGATGGACGATAGCGTCGCTATTAGTTGCAATATTTTATATTTTTCTTTATTTTTCAATATAAAAACAAAAAAAAATAACAGACCTTCAACTTCATAGCTGTCCTTAAACACCGTCATGGCCGACTAACGCGATTGCACTTAGTTGACTCGTGACAAATAATAATACTGCTATTAATACTGATGCCACCGTCCATTTTACGATATAAGGAAAATGTAAATAATATGCAATTGTCAAAAAATTATATTAATTGCAGATTCAATGCAAAATTTATGTAAAAATATGATATTACCAAAAAATTGAACTTTGATCGTTTTGCGTCATGTTGTTTTTAATAAAAAAATAATTTTCCCTATCGCTTTCGTCCATTGAGAGGAAGCTTTTTAAGGGGTATCGAAAAAATTTAATTTCTAACGACCACATTAGTATTCATAGTTATTACACTCAATAGATAAATTGCTGATATTTTTGGGATACGTTCATATATTTTTTTTCCAAGTTGGTGCATGATTTGCTGCTAAGACTTCAGCAACAACAATGGCATGCAAGAGAAAACAAACATGAGGAAATGATTTTTTATAGTTTCGATGAAATATAAGAAATTATTCATCATATCCATCGAAGAATTGGACCACTGGATCCTGCAAAACATCACTCATATCAACTCCCTTTCCGCGTTCTCGTACAATAGCTTTTTTCTTCATCATTAACCAGCCAATATGGCTGAACCAGAAGCCGCGACGTGAGTCAACAGGATCAGCTTCTGTGTCTGTGTATTTATGATGGACTCGATGATCTCTCACCCAATTGTGAATTTTATTCTTTAAACAAAAATAAATATGTAAATTGTATTTCTGATTTTTATTCATGTAACGATAGTGAATCTACCATTCCAGCGGTGTAATACGATATTGCGAGAAATATTCGTAGTGGTACTGTCGCTTTGAATGTGCGATGTGACCAGAGACGATGTACTCCAGCACTGATTCCAATCCCTGAGAACTCGGCTACGAGAAATGCTGGTGGTCAATATAAAAAATCACTATTAATTCACGACCAAAAAATTTTAGGATTACCGCATTTTTCCATCATTGACTGATGATACTTACCCCAAGCGATAAGAAATAACTGCTGACGATATGGAAATGTGATAAAAGCGTATAAAGAAATCGTATGAAGAGTCACAGCAAATGCTATATTGCCCCATTTCAATTCTGTTTCGAATTCATTCCAACGCCTCTCTTTCTGAATTATCGTCTTTATTGGTGTCACTTCATCAGCTTGATGATGCATTGCTGCATTTGTCAGTGTTGAACTTATAGTATTTGGTGGCATGGTCGTTTTATTATTTAATCGAATATACTTATATATATTTTTATTTTATGATTTATTCAATTATATTGTTGTCGATATTTTTCAACAATTGATTGATAATAAATTAAATCAGTATTTTCACGATACTGCCAAATATTTTCCTTGTTTTGCATCAACTTACGACCAGGACTGACAATGTAGCACTTCTCAGTCTTCAACAACGTTGTGATATTTATATACAGCCAATCACTCCTTAATCGTTCCCCTCTCTTCTCATATGCTATCAATATTTGATACCATAATATAGTCATGAATTATGCTAAAAAAAATATATAATGCATCGTGGACACCGATTACTTTTTATGTACGGTCAATTAATCAAGACGAATATTATTTCACTATGTAATTTTAATTGTCTCCATTTTTACCTGTATCATTGTATGTAAATTGATATTTTCGATCACAGTATCAAGTATTTACAGGTAAAGGCAATTTATTTCCGTTGAAATTTACACAAAAATAATTCAAATTTATTTGGGGCGGAAGTCAACGTGATAATTATAAAAACTTCACAAAGAAAGCCCAAATACTTGATCTCAATAGAGCATATAGAATAATAACGAAAATGGACAATTTATTGGCGGTTTCTACCGAGAATGGATTTGTTTAATCAGTACAAAATTCCGATTGAATGAGATATGTCATATAAGCAGGAAGATTATCATACATGCTTCAAAA
>CAJUYH010007440.1:0-17579 GCA_910591685.1 Galerucella tenella | reverse complement strand
AATTTGGTCATAATGCCACGTTGATGTTTCTTCCAGCTTCTATCTGTGGTTGTCAATTCGTTGCCTAACCAAGTTTGAAGCTGATAATATGCCCTGTAACAATTCTGTTCTGCTTCTCCTTCAGTGGGTGAGAGGTTTGCCAAAATGAAGGGTGATTTAATTTTTGCCAATTGATTTTTTTGAAACCTTGATTGACTCAGTGTAATTTTTTCATTTTTACATTTATAAATAGATTTGATTAATTATAATCCATTTTTTAGGTTACGTTACTTTAAACCCACATCTCTATAAAATATCTTAAAACAGCAATAAATAAGCATCAACAAATATTATTTAAAGAAGATTCTACAACTTTTTCAAAATATTGTAAAAAATATAATAAATATTAACTTCATTATGACTTATTTGTTTGTTAATAATTATAGTAGTGTATTTCGATTTGCAATTTTTTCGTCTATCAATGTAACATGGAATCTTACGTTTTTTGAGTAATTGAAGTGTGAATTTTAATAAATAGATCAAAATTGTAAAAAGTGATTAAAAAAAAAACTTCGAATTTGAGTTTTTTTCATTTTTTGCATTTTCTGAGAACATTTACCATGGAGATGTATATTTTTTTTCAGACTATCAGAAAGTAGAGATTTCAACGAACAAAAAGCCCACCGACTTTTTGAAAAAAGCTGATATTTTGACGCGAGAATTTTCGATTGAAAATTAGGGTGCTTTTTTTGATATCAAGTCAAAATAGGGTGAAAAAAAAAAGTATTTCGAATCAAATAAATTACAAAGTATTTGGGACATAATAAGGTAAGTTTACACAAAATTTCTTAAAAAAAATACTTTTTTTGAAAAAGATAAAAATAAAAAACCAAAAACTTGGTTATTTGAGTTTTTCACATAAATTTTAAGGTTATGTGTGAAAATTGTGGATACAAAAGTTGTAGAGCTTTTTATTACTCACAACTTTTTTCAATGGCTAAAATAATATCCTATTGCAGTAGAAATTAATTGTCAACTTGGTCAGAAACGATCAAATTGACAGAAATTAATTTTAAGATGTACAGGTTACGTAATAATGATTGTATTTTTTATTTCTTCAACACCCTCACTCCTTCCATGTTGGGAACAATACCAACTAGAGAATTCTCTCTGTAATGGACAATGTTGCCGGATGAAAGTGTTTAGTTTTACCTGATGTGCATGACTTCGAAAAAAAAAGTCAACAATAACGAGACAAAAACATCATTTCTACAAATTAATCTGCACTTCTGGTAACAGCGGTTAAAATAAGGGGACAATGATGAGCGCGCACAATTATTCTTTCTCTCTCTTTCAAGCTGTTTTTCTCATATTTTCCTTGTCGTACCTGTGTAATCAGCACGGTTCGATAAGCTTTTTCGCAATCTGCTTTCCATGCTGTCTATTTATAAGAGCGTACTCTCAAAAGACAGAAAAAAATTCACAAGATCCTAACTCTATTTTTCGTACTCACCTAAAATCTTCCAAGACATTATCCACATAAACAATCACTTGTTGCTCCAAAAGTCCCTTAAGGGTATCCTCGAATGTTTCAGTAGCAGTTTCCAAATTGTGCATGGTACAACTGATAGCCAAGCCGCATTCCAACGCTAAAATAATATCGCTCAAATTGTTCACGCTCTTGACGGTAGCTTTGAATTGTTGCCCGATAAGTATTGGGATTTCTATATCGGGTACCGTAGAAGCAGTTGATATCGCTAGCCCATCTCGCACCAACAATTGAGAAACGTCTTCCGAATTGTGAATTAGATTAACGAAGGTTCTGAAAATAATATAATAAGGTTAAATGGCAAAGGAGAAAGTTATTCTGAAATCCTTACTTTTCATCGTCTTTATTAACAAAGTTGCATAGGAAATTTTCTTTATCGAAATAACTGCTGTAACCATCAGGATTTGACCATTGTTCGCCTACTGGCGCTACGTTATTCAAACAACAAGCTATAGCTTGAGCGGGGAGAGTCATGAATTTCTTATCGATCGGCCATACTTTGGAAATTGTTGAAACATTGCCGTAATCCACGTATTGAACTTTATATTGATTGCCTATTACGTCTAAAACCTTTGCTCTATACAATACGCTATCTTCAGGGAACAGTCCTATTACGGGAGATCCTTGCGCGGCTTTTTCCGGTTTTCTGTCTTTGTAATAATCGTGAATTTCTTCCATTGTGGTTTTAAATTGATCCTGTAATATTAGAATTGATGAAAATTATTATACCGGTTAGTAGTTCAAATGTACCAACCTGATCATTGATTAGCTGACAGTAAAATAATCCTGGATTATGGAACCAACTAATAACAACTTTCGATTCGGTACCGACAACTTCATAATTTACAAAAGTCGCGTCAACTGGAGCCGCATCTATGCTAGAAGCGACTGTACTGACGTTCCAGGAATTCTCGGCCGATGTGGCGGTTTCCCAAGTGTCTCCGCCACCTCCATAACTTGAATCTTTATACGAACTCCTCGGTTTGTCGAAATTTTTTCCGCCGCGTCCACCGTCGGCGCGGGAGCTCGTTCTAGGACCTCGGTGGAAGCTTTTTTCCGAACCGCTCGAACTCATTTCAGAACCGTCCCTAAAAACAATACATTATTCAACATAGGATGCGGTATTTGGTAGAAAATTTAAATATTTTTGATACAATTTGATACTCACTTTTTAAAATCTCTCGGTTTATATCCATCTCTGGAATTTCCGCCTCCTCTGCCACCCCTATCGCTTCTAAATCCACCTCCATCGTTATAGGAACCACCTCTATCTCGTCTAGGTCTTTCGCTGTTGAATCCACCTCTATCCCTTTCACCATTGAAGCCACCTCTATCTCTTTCGCCATTGAAGCCACCTCTGTCTCCTCTATCTCTATTATTGTTGAATCCTCCTCGACCTCCTTTATCATTAAATCTATTAAAAAATATAATGAAAGTCACATTAATAAATCAATTTAAAAAACAAGTTTAAACTTACCCTCCTCGATTACTTTTGTAGTCGTTATTTCTTCTACTATCCTCGTTGTTATCTCCCCATCCACTATCTCCTTGAGTTTCAGTGTTATTAGAATCTTCCCAAGTACTTTCAGAAGCTGCTGGAGCTGAGGTACTCCAATTGGAATTGTTATTAGATTTATTGTCACTGTTGTCCCAAGTATCATCTTGGTTTTTGTATTTGTCGAGGCGGCTGTTTGGGCTGAAAAATATATTGATGAAAGTAGAGAGTATGTTAATGTGTTGAGGTTTTTACTTACCTGAATCCCTTGTTATTTTGTCGCCAAGAGTTTGTATCGTTATTTTCGTTCGTATTTTTGTCGTAGTTTCTAGATAGGTATAAATAAAAAGTTTAGTGACATGATCAAATTTTTCAGACAGAAGAAAATTTTTTGACAGTGTAATCCAATGGCCAGTGACCAATTATTATCAACCTAACCACATGGAATAGAATTACCCCAGACAAAAGGCTGGGATACTTTTGACCAAAAAAAAATTAATATATAATGTGATTCATCTAAGTCTAGAACAGATTGCAGATGATGCAACATATTATGTGGTAAGCAGCAAAGACCTAAATATATTGAAAGGAATGTCAGCTGAGGTACAGGAAAAAAGTGAACAATATTTCAATCCAAATGTTCTGTGTCTAAATAAAGCGAAAACCAAAGAAATCAATTTTACTAAAAGAACGGATATTTCAGAGGGAGAACAGAGTAAGACTACTAGGTTTTCACATCGATTATACCCTAAATTGGAGAACTCATACAAACTTTGTAATAAGCTGTCAAGAGGGCGTTTTGCTTTGATAAAGATTAGAAGTACCTAATTAGAATTGCATATTATGGTCTAGTTCAGTGTCCTTTACAATATGAGGTACTACTATGGGGATCGTCAACTTCATCAAATGTTTTCTTTATTGTGCAAAAAAAATAGTAAGGGATATGGTCAAAGCTAATGTTAGAGATCATGCAAGGCCTATTTTTATTAAATTAAAGATTCTCCCAATACCTTGTTTATACATTTTGGAAGCTATCATTTTTGTGCATAAAAATAAACATATTAAGTATACCACTGGATCAATGATACACAACTATAATACAAAATACAAAAACCTGATTAGACTAACAAAAATGAATCAGGAGAGTACTGCTAGGCAAACAGAATTCTATTACTGTAAGATATATAACACTCTTCCAGTATTATGGAAAACGTTTACAGTTGAAAAATTAAAATTTATAGTGAAACAGGCGCTTGTATGGCAGGCATTTTATGAGATTGAGGATGTATTTGATTTTGAATGGCCCACATCTTCATAATATGAAGATTGATTTACTCTTTTAAATTCAATTAAATAAATAAAATTCCATCTTTCAATTAAATAAATAAAATTCCATCTTAATTGTAAAATAAATGTGAACATGTTGGATTTATGTAGGTAAATCTTTTAGTGTGTAATGACGTGTCTAAACATGTTGTGTTTGTTTATTTATAGAAGTAACTGGCATAAAATTGTATACCTTTTTGTAGAGATCAATAAATTTCTTTCTTTCTTTATTTCTGAGGTTTGAGATTTGGGAAATGCGGTGGATAAGAATGATGTTTCTAAAAATAGGTTAAATATTTCCCATTTTTAGTTTTTTTTAATCATAAGGAAGGTTTACGTAATTTATTTTTCATTACCTTTTCTTGAAAGATCCCTTAGGATTGCTTGAAAAAAATGTTTTCACATTGAGTCACATTAAGAAATAATGGATTTCAAGTTAACTGCATAAGAATAGGGTTATTTTTAAGGAAACAATCTACATTATGTGAAAATTAAAAAAAAAGGAAAACCGAAATAAAATATAACTAGTTTTAAAAATATTCACTTACCGATTATCTCTGGTATCCTGTCTCCAAGATTTTTCGTTTCTATCATTGGGTTTGTCCCAGCTTTTTAGTTCACTAGGGAAAAATTTAAATGTAAATCAATAAAACAATAAATGCATTCAGACTTACCGTCCAGTGTTGTGAGGTTTATCTTTAAAATTCTGTTGTTCTCGCTGCTGTGTATAAGATTTTTTATGTTCTAGTTTATTACCAGCTTGTACTGCCAAAACAGGACTTATCTACAATACAATAAAATCATCAATATTTTAAATCCTCACAAACTAGCTGTGATTAGACACTTTTTTATTAAACACAGAATGTTTTTTTAGGTTTCACTCACCTGTGATTTTGCAGCAGCTAATTTATCCAGCAATAACGAAGCCACATTATAATCAGATTCATCGAACAAATCAACCAAAGCTTTTTTATCACACATATTCACAACTTTCATGGTAAAAACTCCTTCCAATATCAATTCTTCCAGCAAACCATCTCTTACTTCATCAGGTTCCATCTTTTGATAACCATTAAGACAGCATTCTATGGCTTGTGGTCTAATTACTGTTAAAATTTCACCATCAATGTCTTTCAACTCTGATGCTGGAATTAATTCTTCATTTCCGTAATCAATGTACCTCACTTTCACATCATTCCCCAAGACTTCGACAACTTGAGACCTGTACCATAAACCATCACTTTTGAAGAGAGCACAACAAGGTACGTGTGGTTTAATCATAGAAGCTTCCATAAAGTTGTTACTTTGACATAATTCTTGCAGGTTTTCCATAAGAGACATCAGATCATTTTCTTTGCTAGTAAATTGTACATATAATCTGTTACAACTATAAACATAGCTGACTTTAACTTGTTGGCTGAATCCTCTTGTTAGCGTTACAGGTTCTGGGTAAGCATGCTTAGCAGCATTCATTACAACATCAATTGCTCTAGTGTTTGTTTCTGGATCCCATAGCTCACATTTTGGTAAAGCAGTTCGGGTAGGTGAAGGTAAAACTCTCATATGTAATAGCCTGTTATCTACAAACTTTTTAAAAGCATGTTGCATATCCAAAGTAACTGTAGATTTTTCTACACCAGCTAAGGAGAAGCGAATTGCCATTACTTTCGGAAGAACATATTTAAATGGTATTTGATACAAAGACTCAGCTGGTAACACTTCGTAATTTCCAAAATCTACATAAAATACCTAAAAATAAAATATATATAAAAGACTTATTTCAATCACACAAATTGATCTTACTTTGAATTGTGTATCCTCTTCTGTAGTAACTACTGCTCTACATATGTTGCTATCTTCTTGACATCTTGCTAAACAAATAGTACCGGGTATAGGAATATCTTCTAATATTCTCAAATCAATGGCATTGATTCCATTCATAAGATTAACTAGAACCTCTTCAGTCTTTTTCAGCTGTACTGAAAAATGACAAGGGCCATCATTTACATAAGAGACATATACTGGGTACTGCTGTCCTGGCTCTAGAGTACAAGCTTTGTAGGTATTAATTCCAGAAGAAGCTGAGTTTGTCTCTTGAGGTTGAGGGGTAGGTTGTTTTTGCATGCTCATACTTAATAAGACAGCTTGTTGTGCTTGTAAAGAAATTGGTTGCATTAATCTTCTTTGTAGAAAAAGATTACAAATGTCAGTGTCTACAAAAAAAAAAAAAGTTGAAAAACATGTTAATTTCAACCAAATAGTTCGTACTTTCAATGGATATCCGTACAAGGTAATGATGAGTTGACTGAGCTAGTAACGTGCACTGGACTTCTCTATTTTTGATTTCGTTGGCTATAGTCTCGAAAACCAAATCATTCCAATCTCCTCCTCCTACACAGTGAGCTTCTGCAATTATGAATCCTACAGCTAGTGGTGGAATATCAATTATTGGCGTCAAGTTATGATATAATCTTATTTCATCGCATGGTACCGTTTCCTTATTACCGAAGTCGATAAAGCTAACCTCTAAAAATCCTTCGCGAACAAATGCTTTCAAAATCTTTGCTCTGTAGTATTTTTTATCCTTATGTTTTGCACATACTAATGTACCGGGAACTAAAAGATCTGCTGATATTTGCTCTGCACCGAGATCAAAGTGTGGAGCGACATCCGAAAGAATTTGTTTCACGAATGCAGCTTTGTTTTTATCAGTTTGTCCCCACAATTTTAAAAAGGGTCCATCTTTCTCCACAAACGTCACATATAAATTAATTCTTTGAGTAGATGCCATATTGCCTAGCAAATGGTAAAATTTTGATTATTGTAATCCTAAAAACACCGGTAGATAACGAAACACATTTTTTAACCACCACTCAATGTCCTTGTTGCTTGCGATTTATATGATAGACACAGAACACAGAAAAATGATAGATAATGATAGCTTCAAACTGTAGTTACTTCGGCCAGCTTCGGTTTACCTCGTTTCGTTTTGTCAGCAAAGTGGCTACGAGTCCAGTCTCCGAATAATAAACTTATAACTTATCTGATTAATACCCGAAACCAAAATAACATATTTTGAATTTCATGAAGACTCACTTCATCTTTTGAACAATTATTTGAAATATTTTAAGGAGATAGTGATGTGGTAATCCTCTACGAAATATTAAAAGTTACACTTCTCGTACTCGTAGATAGGACCTAGATTGACAGCGAGGCAAATAATAACTAAGGAGGGAAATTCAAATTGATAAATTATTTTTAATACCAAATAATGATTGATATCTACAAACCTAGAACCATGCGATGAGTCATGATCTAAGTGGGTATTAATAACGGTATAATTTTGGACGAACAATCATTATAATTTTCTGTGTAATAAATAAAATAATTAGTCTTTTAATATGATCTCATAATTTATAAATAAACATATATTATGCTCAAATTTAATGCGTTAGGTTTTCTAAATAAATAACAATTAAAAGTACCTTCAGAAAATCTTAATAAATCCTAATAGTAGCGATAGATCCAAGTGAAACAATAAACGTGAACTCACCGTGAACTGTCCACAAACCACAGGTTTGTGGAACTGTCGGTATTGAAAAGGTTTGTCTTGAAAGTTGCCTGTTTCATAAGTGTATCGAACTTCTTGCATTTATTTCATCAACCACTTTTTTGGCCCCCTATTAATGTAATTCATTTTAAATATTAATACGCATGACCGACCTAACAGATTGGTTTGAAGAATGTAGAGGATTTTTTAAATTTGATGCTGTGTTACTTCGTAAAATTACACTATCAAAAACTTTGTTAATAGAGACTGGTACCATAGTAATAACTACTTATACAAAATGTTGTAGATTTTCACTGTTGGAAATCGGAGGTCAAGGAGATATTTTTTTATGTTTGATAAGTTTGTACCTATTATTTATATTCCAATTCGATGATCTATATTAATTTTCCCCTAATTCAAAGATTAAGGATAAATAAAACTAACAAGATTTTATTGAGCTATATTTGACTCCAACAAATAAAAATAACAGGAATACTAAATTATTACCAAAGTTTTTTGGTACACTTAATGGTATATTAGGTACATAACGTGTGCGGAAAGAGACATTTTTCACACGAGTAATGTACAGTATTTTTCCTACGATCACGCGATAATTTCACCAAATAATGTGTAATCAACATCTGACATATGAATACACAAAATGTTACAATTAAAGTCAACATAATTGATTTCAAAATTAACAATAACTATCAATAGTGACAAAAATTCAAGTAGTTTAACTATATAATATAGGTAGGTTATTACAATTATTAATTGGTTGGATGATTATAGAAATTGAAATTATTATTGTTCAACATACTTATCATGAATACCTTTCAAGATGATTACATTTTCCTACTATTATAACAGGTGATTTGGATTAGCTGGTACAGCAACGGACTTCTGACGAAGAGTACGCGGGTTCGATCCTCTACCGCGACCTATATTTTTTTAATCAAGAAAATGACAAGAATTTCACCTTTCGAATAGATCGCTTCAAATTTAGATATTACATAGGTAAATCTAATTAATAATTATATATTTTACACCTTGCCAGTGGTCAATCTTAATAAAAATTCATTTGACAGCTTTTTTATAAATATTATTTATAAAGGCCACTTTCCATAGAACTAGACAGTGCGATATATGTCACTTTCCTATGTGATCGTAGGAAAATTATTTTGGTTTGTACAGTCAGTGCTTGTTATTTTATGGCTTTTAGTAATATTTGAACATTTGTTGTAATATTGCTGTTTAAAATTTGTTCAAATAAATGTATTGATTTGGAAAATTTTCAATATCATGTCTGCTAGAAATAAGATACCACTCAAAATGTATTATCTTTGGCAAACACCTTGATATAAAATTCGTTTTTATTACAATTAATACCTTCGTGAAAATATCAGTGCATAAAATAGTTTTATTAAAACATGCATATTAATTTTACAATACAATGAGTATTTTGAATTTATACAAATACTGTAATTTCAAGCAGCGGCAAGAAACTTGAGATTTATGAGGTATAAAATATGTAGATGGTATAAAAATCCCTTCCCCAAATCCCAATAAAAAAATAATCTTCTCACTGACCAAAACAACTAAAGTATATGAACAACAACCTAACCATTCCTACTACAGGATGGAATGATGAAAAAGAACTTTTTAAGGAAATTGAATACAGTAACAAGCTGGAATGGGATATCGCTACAACAGGCCCCAGAAAATATTGATGGAATATAAGTAAAAACTATGATAACTAAAATAAACTCTTATTTTATAAAGCTTAATGGTATGTTTTATGGAATGTTGATGCATTGAGCATTTAGAGTACATACAAATATACAGTCAATGTACTTTGAAATGTAAAAATAGTTCAGTTTCTTCAAATAAGTTCAAATACTTACATAAACATTTGGTCTTAGCAATATTACAATAATAGGTAGTAAAACATCAAAAACAAAGTAAAGGGGATCACAAAATAGTCAGCTGCATTTTTTCTATAAATAAATAAACATAATAACTGGTAGGTACTTAATGAAAAGTTTAGTAAAATGCAGCCATTGTTATTAAGAATATAATTGAACCTTATTGTAATTTTCTTTGATGTGCTGATAGCTAATTTGATCTCTGTCTGGTTCTTGACGGCGAGGATGATATAGAGCTGAAATAATTGATATATTTTAAAGTTACCTTTGAGTTTAGTTGCAGCAGACTACTTACTTTGATTCTAAGCCATTTGATCCATATTCTTCTAAAAACTGATTTATATCTATATGTGGTAATAACTACAAAAAAGGACAAATGTTATTTTATCAACACAGATCAGTTGAAGCTACTATTGATTGATTTAAACTTACTTTTGATGGCTGTAAAAATCTAGAAGGTATCCGATTAATTTTTTCAGAATTTTTTCTGGGTCCAAAACCAAGTTCTAAAAGTACTTCTTCTGGGTCAGGTTTTCGTAATTCCAAAACAGATTCTACACTGGAACAGTGACTAGTTCCATCATCTGATTGAAATGAATAATCTCTGGAAAGAGATTTAGTTTTATTGTTAATCTTTGGAATACTACTTTCCTGGGGATTTTTTGGAGTTTCTTGAGTAGGAAGGTTATTAACCCATTGTTCCAGTGAATTTTTCTGCATCCTGTGATAAATTATAGACTGAAGACCTATATCAATAGGAAATGCAAAATAGATTATTGCAAGCAAGTGGTTCCCACTATTTTTAGAGGTCGTGACGCATTTTGTTTGTTTATGACGTTTAATAACATCGATTTACATCTGAGATAATAATTTTTTAGCAATTACCTTTAGTAAATTGTGCATATTTATAGAGTTTTAGAGCTTATTTCAAATTTAATGTAAAAACAGGTGAAATGAAATTGTGTTAAAAAAATTCATTTTAAAATAAAGTTGAGGTTATGGGTTATAGTTCAATTTCTTAATGTTGGTAATATAATATAATTATGGCATGACATTGATGACAGTGACAGGTGACCGTGACAAACGACGTCAGGTAATTAAAAAGTTGTAGGTGAAAGCTGCTCTACCGGAGAAATTAAAATAGTTTCAAAAGTGTTCATTATTTAATAAGTTTATTTAAAATTCAGTGAAAATTGTTTCAAACTGTTAACATTCTTCGGTTGAGTAGTGTTTCATTAGATTCTCCTTGTTTTCGTGGTTTGTTGAACCCCTTATATTTGACAGATGTTTACGGTTCTTTGCGTTGGAAAGTGTCCCGTTTAAAAATCACAAGATTATGTTTATTAATGATTTTTATTATGAAATAATCGTCTCTAGAGCATAATAGGCATTTTAAATGTCGAAAACTTTTAATGTGTCGAACTGTTACACCAAAAGAACAACACAGGAAGAAGAATAACAAATCAAAATGCCAAGGAAAAAATGAATGATGACGATAGTTTGGTCAGTATTTTTTAAATTATTTTGAACTAAATCTAACCTCTAACCTTGGAATAATTGTATATATTTTGTAAAGGTTTTACTATATAAACTTTCTATTGTTTTAAATTAACTGTAAATATTAAGTACTTAACGTGGGAAAATTTCAATATGCCTATAGAATTTTAAAATTATTCCTACTTCTAGAGATTTCAATAGTGTAATGCGCTAATAAGCTAAATTTTTATTATCAACACTCGATATTTTACTGCTTTTGAAGCTGTTTATTAGTAAATGTTTTTATTAATAAACATAAGTTTAATAATAATAGTATTTCAAGTAATGGCAATAATAACATATTCACACATAAATACAGGTAACAGGGCCCATACAAAGACAAGGTATTCTTTATGTTATTTGTTGGGAAATTAAACAATACTTTTTGTTGAGTTAACTGTATAAACCCTCACTTCGTGGAATCTACTCATCATATGGTTTTAAATGATATGATGATATTTATATTGAAACAATTGTCAATTTACTTGCAATTTACACATTTTTACAAATATATTGTGGAGTCATTTAAAAACAGTTAGTTTCATTTAAATACTTTTTGTATTCTTATTTTAACGCCAAGTTTTTTAAGCACCTTATAGGGCACACACTTTTTGTCTACATATCCACTTTTTCAGTTATAGAGTATTAGATGCTGTAAAATCTGGAATTGCTTGCATCAGTATTTTTTAACCTCATCACTTTATCATCCTGATTGGCATATGAAAGGGCCAACCAAGAATTTTAAAGGAGCTACCTATACTTATTACCAAATATTATGAGAAGTATACTTTCCTGGTCTAATTATAGGAAATTGGATTGGATTATTTTTGTATGAATTCCAGAGACTGCTGTATAGAAATTATTGTGGTTTTAAGCTGCTTAAGAAGTGATTTTATAGATTTGTAATAGAATAGGTAAAATATCTTAATAGCATTTGAAAGGGATTGATTTTTTACTGAGAATGTAGGTTATGGACAAGAATAATGAGCTCAAGTTATAGGGATTGTAAGCAGGGTCATATAAATTGGGTAAAATATCTTTTATTCAAAATATATTGATATCTAAAAAATGTATTTCTTATGTAACTGAATAAATGTAGAGAGCTAAAATGACCTATAATGAGGCACGTATATATTCTGGCAGTCTTCCAGATTTATTGGCTACTAATGGTTACCTCTGTAATATTGATTATCAAGTTTGGTTCTTGGGCAATGGCCTTATTCTACTTGATTTTTGCATTAAGCTTGAGGGTGAAAATTAAAATAGTTAAGCCTAAATGTGTGGAATATTCATTTGTATCTACTTTGCTCAGGTTTCACAACAATATTCTGAATTGTTTAGTTTATAATTAAATTTGAAATGAGAAAAAATTGGTGTAAAACTATGTAATGAAAACCAAAGGGGATATATTGGTTATTTATGTACCAAGGGTATAAATAGAGAAGCCGAGGGCCTCTGGCCCGATGGTTTGTAAGTCGCCCAAGGGTTTGAATTAATAGGTGAATGTTGACAAACGTAAATGTCATAATATCACAATAAATTTTATATGTGTCAAAGTTAGAAGTCAAAATGAACGAAGATTTTGAAATTCCTGACGAAATTATTGAAAAAGCAAAGAAAGCAACTGTAAATCTGTTGCCAAAAAAGTCCAAAGAAGCTTAAGACATGTTTATTAAATAAGTTGAACAAAAAATTATTTCTCTTTATGCACGCGCGGGCCATAAAGTGAACTTTACGCCCGCACGGGCATAAAGTACTACATTAGATAGTTGGTAACTAAGCAATAAAAACACAATAATGAACTAGTATGACATAAAGGTAATTTTCGTTATCACAAAGATGAAGTTTCACCTTTTTTTGTGTTGAAAATATCTTTTTTTTTATTAAATTTTGTGATATTTTCGCTCAATCTGAATTACATATTCTGAATTGACATTGGTCAATGGCACTACTTCAATTGTAACGTAACTGAGACAAGATAAAATTAAAATAAAAAAAATTGATGGTGATAGGTAATGGTTGGTACTGAATAGAATTTGATACTATCACTGGATCACTTCCAATGTAAAATGTTGCATTTTGTTTGTAAGTACTGGTGATTGCACTGAAATGTAGGTACAAAATTGCATCAAGTCAATTTTTCTTGATGTATTGAAACTGCATAATATGTCATTTTGACAGTGAATGAATAATTATATTTCATATGGTTTTAAATGAAACTAACTGTTTTTAAATGACTCCACAATATATTTGTAAAAATGTGTAAATTGCAAGTAAATTGACAATTGTTTCGATATAAATATCATCATCAGAATGACAGAAGTTACTTTTGACATGATGTATACTTGATATATATTTGGCTAGTCCAAATAGTGCCCTCCACAGACCAATGAAAGTGCCAGGTCCCAAGAGTTTTTGGGAGGCTGCTTTCCTGGCTAGTGAGTCGGCAATGTGGTTACCTTCCGATTTACTGTGGCCCTTGATCCAGCCTAGAGTGACTTCGTTGTTGCTACAGGCTTCGATCAGGGACAGGTGACACTCCAATACTAGGCCTGATGTGATACGTGGTCTGTTCAGGGCTAGTAGTGCTTGTCTACTATCCGTAAGGATGTGAATTTTATTACCTGTGTTTCTTTTGGTAATCTCTTTTGCGGCGATGTAGATAGCAGTGAGCTCTGTTTGAGCAACGCTGACATTACAGCCCATCGCCCATTTGATGTTTAGATTCAGAGATCTGGAGTAAATTCCACATCCTGAGCCCATATTGGTTTTAGAGCCATCCGTGAAGATGCGTAATGCGCCTTCTTCTGATGTGTCTTGCGTGTTATATTTATTGATTACCTTGTAGGGCCTGTGGAAGGTATATTGTGGTGAGATTGCGTCCGTATTTGCCTGCAGTAGTGGGACCTCATTGAGTGCCTCACGCCATATGTTACGTCTCAATCTACCAGATCCTACGTCAGGTTGTATACCGGTAGAGCGTAAGCGTGTCATGGTCATCAAAATAACCTCCTTGATGTGTTTGTCAAGGGGAGTGAGACCAAGGATCACCTCCATCGCTCTGGTTGGTGTGGTTCTCATGCCTCCTGTTTAACTGCCCAGGCAATCGCGCCGTACGTTAGCATAGGTCTGATGATGGCAGTGTAGATCCAGGCAGTAACCCTGGGTGACATTCCCCAGGTACGGCCGATGGTTCTGCGACACTGTTCATAAGAAATGTATGCTTTTTTTACTCTGTTTTCTAGATGAGAGTTCAATGTTAACTGTCAAATGTGACACCTAGATATTTCACCTCTGATGAGAACTTAAGTTCGGTATTTAGGAGCTTTGGCACTTGATGTTTTGCAAGCTTCCTTTTTTTCGTGAAGGGTACCATTTCTGTCTTCTTTGGATTTATTGACAGAGAATGGTCTTTACACCATTGTTCTATGATGTTGAGGGCCTCTTGCATTAGAGCACAGAGTATCTCCTCAAATCTTCCTGTTAGCAGAATGATTAGATCATCTGCATAAGCTATTGTGTAGAGGTTGCCATCATTGAGGCGGCTGACCAAGGAGTCTAAGACCATGTTCCACAGTAGTGGTGAAAGTACCCCTCCTTGTGGACACCCTTTTACAACCAAGCCTTTGATGGTGACATCGTCTACGCTGATTTTTATTACTCTTTTTTAGAGCATGTTATATATCCAGCCATTTATGGTTTGGGGGATATTCTTGTTGGCAAGTGCGTTCGTTATCTTGGGAAAAGTGGTTTTGTCGAACGCACCTTCTATGTCTATGAATACGTCCAGGGTGGACTCCTTGTTTTCCAGCGATCTTTCGATGCGGCCCGCCACAAGGTGAAGAGCCGAATCGGTTGATCTCCCTGGAGTGTATGCATGTTGGTTTGGGTGCAATGGGTTTTGCGTTATCACTGCATCTCGTATATATCTTTCGCTCAGCCTCTCCAAGGTCTTCATTGAAAACGATGTGAGGCTGATGGGTCGATATGCTTTTGGAGTAGAAAAGTCCATTCTTTCTGGTTTTGGTTTGAACACAACTTTGACTTCTCTCCAACCTATTGGAATATACCTGTGCCAATGAGGATCAGAGGATTCCTACCAGGTGCGGCGTTAAAGCATCTAGGTCCCACTGAAGTAGAGCTGGATAAATGCCGTCTGTTCCTGGTGATTTAAAGGGGGAGAAGCAAGAGATGGCCCACCTTAATCTGTCCGCGTTGACGATCTGTCGGGTTGTGGTATTCCTCTTCCTTCCATGTTACCGTGTTAGCAGTTTTGGAGTCAGGGAAGTGAGTTGACATTAATAGTTCAAGGCTTTCCTCGAGGTTGGCAGTTTTTGTGCCATCCTCTTTGGTTAGTGTACCAATGTGACGGTAGGGATCTTTGGAGAGGGCTTTTTGGAGTCTGGCTGCTTGGGGGAAATCTTCGATTTCCTCGCAGTAGGTTCTCCACTCCTCTCTTTGTTTTTGTCTGATAACTGTTTTGTACTTTCTGAGGTGAGACTTGTATGCGTTCCAGTCCTCTTGAAGTCTGGTATTTTTGGCCTTGTTGAAAGATGTTCTCGCTGCCTTCCTGAGCAGGTCAATCTCATGGCACCACCATGGAGTGGATGTTCCACTTAGATCGAGCCGCTTAGGGGGACAGGACTTCTTATAGGCACCAATTATGGAGTTTTGATTCACGCAAGTAGATCAAACGCAAAAAAATTTTTGTCCCATCACCAGTACTATTTAAAATTTGTTTTTTAAGAATGGGATATCATCAGTGTGCACGTGCGTTGCCGCGTATATTATATCATTGCGTCAATAGTTGTTTTGACGCATTTTTTTTCCGAAAAAATTGATTGATGATACCTTAGGGTAATCATACGCGACACAGACTATTAACAGGTTATTAACACTTTTATCATTTTAATATAAATTTTTTTAAAATATATTCGATATTTCGGTGATCCGCTGGAGCTTTGATAACCAGTGGCGTATCCAGATATGAATATAAGGGATAAAAGTACATGATAGTCAGTTAGTTTTTTAAAGTTAAGTTAAGTAGGATAGTATCATTTTTTCGTTACTACTAAAAAGTATTTTTTAAGAAGTCTCTACATATACCAAAAATATGTATAGTTAGTTTCTTAAAACTTATTTTCTAGTAGTCTTCGAATTAAATATCGACTGTACCTCGTATTTGGTATTAAAAGGCGCGCGCTTGCGCCTTTAAGTCGGTGCAATTACAGTGTAAGCGCACGCCGTGGCGTGGAACAACACGCTCTCTCGTATGACATTTGTAGTTTGTAGGTAGGAAACTCGTTTAGTAGATCGAAGAGTGTTTGTGTGTACACAATAGCGTTGTTTGGAATCTCCATTACGGAGGTCTATCGATTTTCGTCTATTCACGCGATATTAATACCGGTTATTTTATGTATTTTGAAAAATTATGAATTAAAATAGTATCCATTTTGATTTAAATTTACTCGAAAATCAATGTTGTTGCCGACCAATTCATCGCCTATAGGTTTTCAACAAGAACTTTATCAAAGTGTAACTGAAAAAACAAAACTTTTTGCTTCCAAATGCGTCAACAATAAAAGTCCTTCTAAGGAAAAAAGTGGTGAGACTTTGAGGAGAAATAGGTTTAGATTTTGTGTGTGTACTGGACCTAGGAAAAGTAATAAGAAAACCACCAAGTGGTATGTTAAGGTAAGAGATTCGTTTCGTTATATTTTTTAGAATTCTTAAATAATGTGAAATGAGGGTACCTAATCTCTGGGAATTGAAGGGCATGTTAAACAAATAAGTTGAATACTAAATACTTACGTTATCTACTGATTTATATTATAGGAAATATTTTCTGAACAATTTAAAAATATATTTGGTAGGTACTTATATGATAAATAACTTGAAAACAATATAAAAGTTGATTTGGTTAATGTCAGTCAAAGAACAAAACTTGGATAGGTCATTTATGTTTGTGAGTTTTTTTAATTTTACATTTAATAACATTATTAATTGATGAGTAAAAAGAGTGAAAAAAATTTCATTCGTTTTCCCTGGTTCTATATCATCGCTATTTTTTAGCTGAAAAGTATTTGAAAACTGGTAATTCTTTCCTAAGAATGTTTCCTATTATTAATAACAATCATTCTAAAAACATACGTATGTAGGTTATACAGTGCTATTCAGATAAAAGTATCCACCTTTAATAACTTTTGTAATACTGGTATT
>CAJUYH010007439.1:0-17579 GCA_910591685.1 Galerucella tenella | reverse complement strand
GGTGCCAGCCAATGGCCAATAACGTAGTCTTATGATTGATAGTAAAAGTTGAGTACTGGCATGAAGATTATTTAAATGTTCTAACAAAATTAATAATTCGGTAAATGGGTGTTTGGAAGGTAGAATGATGGGATGTCTGTGATCATAATTGGAGTTTGAGTATTGTATTCTACCACCAACTCTCAAAATATTATCTTTGTCCAGGAATGGAAGTAAATTTAACAATTTGCTAGATTTAGATAGAGGTGGATTGGACGATAATGAAATGATTTCGCTAGAGAATTCTTGAATTTGGACCAACTTTATTAAAGTAACAAGGGTCAACGGACCGGTTATTTTGCTATGAGACAAACAATTGTGTTTAAATCGAAGAATATGTGCTACTACTCTTTGAAGTTTCGAAAATGAAGAAAACTTCTCGAATATAGTATAATCTATGTCGTTTTGAGCGACCAATGATATAGAGTGTGCTTTCATTTCAGGAACATTGACGTTACTTAAATCATAGTTTGAAACGGGATGAAAGCTAGGGTCATGAAAAAATGAAGGGCCATGCCACCAAAGGTCATTTGAGATTAATTGTTGAGGATTGAGCCCTCGTGAAATGAGATCGGCAGGATTGTCACTAGAAGAAATGTGGTGCCAATTAGAGATTGTAGTGTTTTCTGTTATTTCGACAATTCTATTGGCAACAAACGTTTGGAGATAACATGGCTGGGTTTTTATCCACGCAAGAACTATCTTAGAGTCAGTATAGAGGTAGACATTGTTTATTTTATTCGATAATGCAGTTTGAACTACAATGAGTAGTCGAACAAGTAGTAGTGCTCCACATAACTCCAAGCGGGGCACGGTAAGTTTTTTGAGTGGAGCGACTCTGCTTTTGGCACAGAGAAGTCGCATACAATGATTTTGAGAATTGAAAGATCGTAGATAAATACAACAGCCATAAGCTGCTTCTGAAGCGTCTGAGAAACCGTGAATTTCGATGGACTCGGAAGCGTGACAAACGACATGTCTTGGGATCAGAAAATTGTTGATCATTGCAATATTTTCAACGAATATTGTCCACTCTTCCTGAAGCCACAAAGGTACTGGTTCGTCCCAGCTGGAATTGCACTGCCAAAGTTTTTGCAACATTATTTTTGCTTTAATTGTTGTAGGGCCTATTAGACCCAAAGGGTCGAATATTTTTGATATGGTCGACAAGATATGGCGTTTGGTAACCTGAATGTTCATGACGGATTGAAAATTTACGGAATATTGTAATGTGTCTTTGTTAGGGTTCCAGACAAGTCCTAGTGTTTTTGTTTCAGTCTTTTCAAATAAAACTTGATCTATTTGTTGATCGGGAATGATGTCTTTAACGTTGGAAGCCCACTTTCCAAGTTCAAACCCTCCGGAGAGTAGAATAGAAGAGATTTCACTTTTTAGTTTTAAAATTGTTTCTAATGAATCTGTTCCGGTAATGAGATCGTCAACATAGAAGTCTTTAAGAATGACCTTACAAGTTTCTGGATATTGTGATTGATTTTCAATTGCTAATTCATGTAAGGCTCTCGTGGCTAAAAATGATGAGCTGGCCAAACCGTATGCTAGTCTGGACATTTCATAAGTTTGAATGGGTTGATCTATAGATTCACGCCAAAGGATTCGTTGGAATCTACGATGTTCTGGATGAACAATCAACATCCTATACATTTTTTCAATGTCTGCAGTAATTATATAGGAATGAAGACGAAAACGAAGGATGATATTGAAAAGATCATCTTGGATCTGTGGTCCAACACCCAAACAATGATTTAATGATATACCTGAATCTGTTGTTGTGCTGCCATCGTAAACAACACGAAGTTTGGTAGTGGTGGAAGTTTCCTTTTTCACTCCATGATGTGGTAAGTAAAATGAGATATTATGGTTGGAATCTGGATTAACTAGTGACATATGGTCGAGAGTTAAATATTCATTGATGAAGTTTACATATAATCGTTGGAATTCAGGATCTCGTTGGAAGCGTCTTTCAACACTGGCTAGACGTTGTAATGCAACGTCCTTAGAACTGCCCAATTGATTTATGGATTCCTTTAATGGAAATTTGACAATAAATCTACCAGAGGGGTCTCGAGACACAGTTTCCTTGAAGTGGGTTTCACAAAAATCTTCTTCTAAAGATAAATGTTTTTCATACACGATTTCTTCCACTTCCCAGAATTTACTTAGTTGTTGATTTAAGGAAAGGGTACAAAATGTTTTTTGTTGTTTTTGAGGAGGTGGGAGATGAATAGCTCCCGCCAGCAACCAGCCTAGTTTAGATGCTTGTAGTAGCGGTTTCCCCTTACCTAAAGAAATTTGCTCATTGTCAAGAAGTTCGTAGAAAATAGATGCTCCTAGCAATACTTGAATTTCACTAGGTTCGTTCAATGTAGGGTCTCCCAATTGAACATGTGGTGGGATATTGAGGTTGTTTAATGAAAATGGTAGATTTGGAATGTGATCTGTGATTTTTGGTAGAATGAGAAAAGCAAGTTTTCTTTTGAATGATGAATGCATGGATTTAATAATTGTTGATGATTGCGTAAAGACATTAGTGGTTCCTTGTCCGACACCGGAAATAGAAATGTTAACCTTTTGTTCGGGTAGTTGTAATTTTTCTGATAATTCTTTGGTAATATAGTTGCTTTGACTTCCCACATCTAAGAGAGCTCTAGCAGAGTGAAAGTTTCCAGCACTGTCCTGAATGTGGACAATAGCGGTTAATAGTAAAACGAAATTGTTATTAGATGAATGAGCAAACAAAGAAGTGACCGTGGAATTATTCGGTTGTGGGTTTTGTGCATTTGTAGAAGTGGATGTGGCAGGTGAAGTTTGATTAACCTCAGTAGAATTGTTGGTTTCTGATGGATTAAAAGGATGAAGAATTGAATTATGTTTCCTTTGACAGATTCGACATTGTCCAGATTTACACTGCTGTTTTGAATGACCGCGTTTTAAGCAATTCTCGCAAAGTCCTAATCGTTTAATTGCAGCGTATTTATTATTCAGTGAAAGATCCTTAAAATTGGCTCATTTGTAAATACCATGTGCTTGATCACAATAAAAGCATTTCATGATATTACTGTTTGTGGATTGACTCGAGGATTGACTATTTGATTGATTAGTAGTTGTAAATGTATGTGTACGTGAATGTTGTGAATGTTTTTGATAGTTTGAATGACCTTTTGAATGTTGGTAATTAGATGAATTTGGTTGTAATTGTTTTTGAAGTGATTTGTTTTTATCCAAACTTTCTAAATATTCACATCGACACACTAAAAAGTCTAAAAATGTCTTCAAAGTGGGTAGGGAACTATCTGATTGCGCAGAATTTACCAATGCGCAGTTTGGCTTAGAGTGAGAGGCTTCTTGCCATTTATCTCTCGTATTTTTGTCTAGTTTGATTTTTATCAATTGTATTAAGAGTCGGTCCCAGTGCTCAGTGGGCTCTCCAAGAGCAGTCAATGCTCGTAAATGTTGCTTGAAAGAATCAATAAGCCTTCTTAATTGTGTGGGACACTCACTATTTACTGAAGGAATATTAAATAAATCGTCAATATGTTTGTCAATAATTACGCGTTTATTTTCATATCTGTCTGTTAGTAATTGTAATGCCGTTGAATAGTTTTCGTCAGTTAATTCTATGTCTTGAATTATTTCTGCTGCTTGACCCTGAAGCCTACCTTGTAAATAAAAGAATTTTTCTACGTTGGATAGTTGAGGATTATGATCCACTAAAGCGGAAAAACGTTTATAAAAGAAAAGCCATTTTTTGTAATCACCATCAAATTTTGGTAGATCAATTGGAGGAAGTGAGATTCTCGAAGAAGAGTTTGCAGAATGAGAGCTGTTGAATGAATGTTGTCTGGCACCGTGAGATTCAGAAACTAAGGAACGAGCTTTCGACACTGTCTTATAATAACTATTTTCGAAAGATTCGCGATTGTCTGACGCAAGCTCCTCTGGATTTAATGACTCTATTTGAGATTGGACGTATTCAAATTGCTTAAAAATGTCAGAAGCATGGTCCAAACGAGTTTCTAGCTCAATGGTTTGGGCTTCTGTAGCTGACCTCACGAAATGAATAAAACGAGTAAGTTTAGCTACCAAAATGTCTCTTTCTTGAATCAATTGCATGAGTCTGTTGCCAGCAGCAGCATTGCTATTTGTCTCTGTCATTGTAGTGCGAATAATTGTAGATATGAAAATGGAAAGTGAACAAATGTATGCTTTATTAATTGCTATCTCAAAATGCCCAGATGAGATATGCGTGCAACCTTGGATAAAATGAATAAATGTTACAATTTCAAAAAAAACGAAAGTATGCAATGTTATTAGAATGTTACTTTATAACCTCTAGAAATTGAAAAACATGTAAAATTGTGTCGAATTATACACTCAAAGTACGCTTTCATCAACTTGTAACTGATACAAAATGTGCACAATGATGCAATGACCGCTAAGAAAGTAAATGAAATCCTGTATTTTTGTTTTTTAACCTAGCCTTGGTATAGGTGAAATTAGTGCTTCATATATATAAACTAAATGAAAAGATATATACCCAATTGTTATTGAAAGATTAAAGAAAACAATATTTTCTAAATATGCACAATGGATGCTTCAAAGTAAGACGTTCAATTCACAAAAGAAAAATAAATCAAAACGTTCTAAAAATGTTGAGATGCACACAAAATGATTTATAATATGCTGAAATAATGTTTTAAAATGCACAAAAAATGTAAAAATGTTTTAAAGCCAATGGAATGCTTTTTGAATGCACAATGGGTGCTTAAAATGTGTTAAAAGCTAGAAAAATGCGTTTGTATTGCACAATGGGTGCTTAAAAATGTTTTGAATTAAATATTAATGTATTAAAAGCTAATAAAATGCTTTTTGAATGCACAATGGGTGCTTGAAATGTTTTTAAATTGAATGTTAATGTATTAAAAGCTAATAAAATGCTTTTTGAATGCACAATGGGTGCTTAAAATGTTTCTAAAATGAAATGTGGATGTAACTTGAAGAAAAGATGTACAGCCGCCAGCACATGGCCAATGCGAACACAAATTCAAAAACCTCAATAAATGAAAAAGGAATGGAAATGATAAAAAACTCACCGACTACTTAACATCAGGTAATCTTACTTTTACACTTTTCTGAAGTTCATAGGAGACTTGATAAATTGTTGTCAGTCAACCGTAGAATGGCCACGTGGACGTTGATGATATTGATTTTTTGTTCGATGTTTTTCTTCGCTTATTATAAGCTCGAATCCGTTGAGAATGACCAAAATGATGGAGAAAAGTTGTGATTGAATAGGTGAAAAATACTTGACATCGAACACTATGAAACTTTATTTGTGGACTGTATAAAAATGTAAATGAATAAAATAGTAATTGTACAAAATGACGTTCACACTTGGATCTGCAATGTGTGACTTGCGCTTCGTGTGGTCTCCGGTGGTATCGACTGGCATCGAGTAGCGGAAGGCCCGCGCAGGCGCGTTAGTTTTTAATAGTGAACACTTAAACAGTATGGATGTGTTTCCTTAGTTGACAGTGGCCAGTCAGAAATCCTATTGTTAAACGTAGATTTTTCCTGGTCATCGTCAAATAATTCTTCGACGCCAGCTTCCCAGGGTCGCCAGGGTGATCCTGGCAAGACTGCAACCTTTGATTCCATCCCATCTCTTAAGGGATTGAGCATGGGTGTAACGTTTGGCTAGTTCCGCAATTGTCAAAGTCGTTAGGCCGTAGGTGTCACTAAGTTACTATGGTGTTAAATCTATTTATCTAATTCCGCTATCAAATGTGACACTTCACTCCTTGACGTTAGGTAACGTCACATTTTTCATAACCTTCATATATATCAGTTATGAAAAGTAGTTATGTAAAAACTTTACGTAACTGTTTATGTTTCAACATAGAGATACCACATGAGTTTCAAAGAATAATTTATTAATTAGGTAGGTACTGTCAAAACTGACAATTATTTCATTATTTAAACTGTACAATTAACCCATTATTTTAATTCAATAGTATTTTGAGATTTATAAACATTGAAAACATTATTCAGGACACAGTTATTTAAAGTAAGACAATTTTCTGGGTGAATACATCATAGTAACAATACTTCTAACACCACTTCAATATTATTATTGTAAGATTTTATTGAATATTATGAAAGCGCGGAATTAGATAAAACGTTATGAAGAGAGCGACATTGTTCAACACGCCTAATTTGCAGAACTCGCTAGCGCTCGTTTTGGCAAATATCACGCTTGTTGAACAATATTGCTCTTTTCATAACTAATTACGTAAATATCTATTGATAAACAACAATTTTATACCTAGCAGATCAATCGAGCTGTAAAACTAGTTTCTTACATTTGACAGCCCGAATTGTCAAGAAAGTATGCAAAGTACCTAGAGACTTGCGGTAGAAAATGTTTTAACTAAATTGGCTAAAGGAAAATCCTGGAAATTATTTTCAGGTTTACAAGATGGCCGACAGAGTGCGTAAACGCCATTTGAAATTTTTTAAGTGATTTTTCGTAAGTAATATGTATATTGGGTATATTGGGGTGACATTCACTGAGACCTAAAAGATCTATTGTGCCCCCTTACTTCTACTCAGTTTCTGAGGAGAGTCTCAGAAACTAGTAGCTCTTTTAGTCCTATTTCCCGGAGGAATTGTAGGATGACTGCAGGCTTCAGCTTAGGCAAATGTTTCTCTTCTATCCAGTAATCTCACAGGTGCTGTGCTCTAGGATTCTGAATTGCTGTGCAATTTGAAAGTATCTGGATGGAGGTTTTTTCTTCCATGCCACATAATTTACATTCTTCTTCCTTCACCATTTTGACTCTTTCAGGTGCCCCTATTTGTTATCACAAGTTTTAGTTTATCTTCTCAAATAAGAGGTGGGGATAGTGAGAACTTTGTTATGAAAAAACGCTCATGAATCTGTTTCTACTTCAAAGTTGAATTTTTCTATAGCACACCACCTGGTACACTCATATAGGTACTAATTTCCAAATAAAGAAAAAATATTATAGCGTAAGTAGTCTATTGATTTTCTATTGATTTTATTACCAGCAGCGAACGTGTTGAAACTGATTTGATCGAGTAGTACAATATATAATACTTTTTCTTCCACATCATGTAGCATAAATTCCCAAGAACTATAAACACCGACAAAGTTTCTTTTATTTAATCACCAGAGGTGATTCCTGTGGGACTACGAGCTGCATTCGATGAAAAACAGTTGCGTTGTTTGGGATGAAAGTGAGGTAGTAGCAGTGAAGTGAGCACGTGATCGTATTTCTGGGAAATATTTCATTCCACCCCCAATGAGGCGGTGATGGCACTGGTTATTGCTGGTTACCGTAGAGTTAATAATAAAATATTTTGGGTGGGGGAGGGGTCAAAAAATTGAAAACTATCCCCAAAATTCCTTTTTTGAAAATATACCGAAAACATACCAAGATGTGCGATAAGTTTTATGTACTTACACTGTGGGCCGAAATAAAGGAGTTCATTTTTTAATTGAAAATATTTTTGTTGTTGTTTTTTGGGCGATTTATTTTATTTTTGCAGGGCTAATAACCTAACATGTCCTTAACATGACTGTAATTTTGGAAGCAAAAATAATGTACAGGGTCGGACTTATGCAAAAAATTATACCATAATATTTTACTCCGTTTTAAAGTTATTAAACTGTTTTCATAAATGTGTTATTTGTTAAAATTTTATTTAATAAAAAAATGGTATTTCGCGAATCCGGTAATTTCGGAAAATTTCCTTTTCACTGAAGTGTTGTGGATAAATTATCAACCGAAAAAGCATATTAGTACAATTTTAGCTAAAACAGTTTTCATTTGTAACGAGCTCAAATGCACTGTTATATAATTTTTTTCATAAGTCCGACCCTGTACATTATTTTTGCTTCCAAATTTACAGTCACGTTAGGGACATGTTAGGTTATTAGCTCTGCAAAAAGAAAATAAATCGCCCTGACAACAAAAAAAATATTTTCAATTAAAAAATGTATTCCTTTATTTCGGCCCACAGTGTAGATATCGAAATTTTTTATCACCAAAATCACCAATAAACAAATAAAATTTACAGGAAATCAAAAAATATGAATTTTTTAAATCGTATCTATAAATTGTAGCAAGTTGTCTCGGAGAAATTATTTATTTATTTATTTATTTATTTGAGTTATAAAAGTTAATTGAAAAAAAAATTAAAAATATTTATAGCTTTAAAATAACTAGATAAAAAAAATTATTTCCCCAAAATCACTTGCTACATTTTAAAGATATTGAAAAATTCACAATTTTCGATATTTTTATACATTTTTTGATATTTTATGCGGCTGCGCAATAATTTATTGCATTTACTGCAAATATTCCGGACTCCGGACTGCAAATACGTCACTAGTGATTATAAATGATGTGGAAACTTTAAATATATCTACGTTTTTCATATTTTTTTCCATGTTCTCCTATTTTTCGAGATATTTTAATAAAGATGATTTTGGATGGTAGTTTTTAATTCTTTTGTGACTCCCTTAATATAATTAAAAATTTTTCAACTGTCAAAACGAATTTACATTTAAAAATGCAGGTTTCCGCATTGAATTGTAGTTTAGATCTTCATTTTTATAACTATAATCGAATTTTGAAAAAATCTACTGCAGTACCATCCGCGAAATCTCTTTTGTGTCTTAAATCGACTGAAAACAGGTGCCTCAAAGTGGTAATTTGAGTTTTGGAATGAGCATAAACTCACCAGGATACATAACAGTGAAATACGAAGGTTGTTCCATAAGATTTAGATAAAAATTCCTCCACAATTATACCCTTGTGAGTTGACGCGTTACCGTGGTGAAAAACCCATGAGTTTCCTTCCCACAAATCTGACCTTTTTCGACAAATTTCCTCTTTCGAACCCAGCTTGAAACCCACCCCAACTAGCTGTGAAGTTGACAATTATTGCTTCTTCTAACCAACTGAGAAGTTGAATTTCTCTATTAGTGGTTAATAATTTTTTCTACTATTAACCTAGGTCAATGATGGATAAATTCTAATATTTTGAGAATTCAGGTATAGTAGTTCAACGAAAACTTGTACAGCATAATTTTGTATACCCAGGAAATTGTTATTAACATATTTGCTGCTTGAAATCACCTATCAAGATAAAATTATTTGAATAAAACCAATAATAACTGATGACATAACGAGTACGTTCATAATATATCGAAAACTGACAGAGTACTTGTCAGTCAGATGACGGAGTAAACGCTTCTCGTGGTGTATTTGTGAATTATTTTAATCTTAAATTTAGCTAGTAGTGGAAAAAAGTGTATAAACACCAAAGTGGTGAAGACATTTATAAGCCTCGCATCTTATTCCGCTTAGGGCAAAGCCTCTCGCGAAATAATTTTGGTGCTCGCTCAATAATAATAGTCTTCACAACCTTAGTGTATAATATACTATTATTCACTGCCTCACCTTCTGACGAGAGTGCACAAAATTACTTTAACTCGATAAAACACTGTCTGCATCATCATCATCATCATCAAGTTTGTTGACTGTTTATTATGTTAATTTTCCATGTTAGTGCAGTCATTACATCGGGAAAAACAGGCTAGAAATGCAAATGAACCTAGAAAGCCAAATTTTGGATATAACAGGGGGTGCCTAGAAGTTACCATATGCTTTATTAATGCGCTGGACGGAATTGACTCGTTCTAACATGCCTTTAACGAATCTTAGACTACACAAGAGAATTTAAGTGGCTACCTATCTCAGACTTACACTTTTCCATTCATTTTAATGTTAAGGTTAAGGCAAATCTTCCACAAAATTTCGACCGCTTTTTGAGTCTCCATAATCCCTATATAACATTTTTAGCGCCACTGATATATATGAATGTAATTGATAATACAAAGGGTATAAATGTAATTGATAATACAAAGAGTACCTATATACATAGATCAGAAAACTAATATCGATACCGAGATATAGTCAACGTAATTTAAAGTGCTCGTTTAAATTTTTAAATTCCGTCCTAATATCGTAAATAGAGCGAAATGGTATACACATGAATGTTCTGAATGACTTTTCGAATGTGTCTCCACTCTATCGGAAGGTAATTTCCAATGAAACGACGCAATACTTGCCGAGTATATTCGTGCCGAGATTTCAGTGAATATCTAAAGAAATAAGGTATATATTCTTTAATAGAATGTGTTCCTATCAGCTATCGTCATCTTAGTTTGCACTGAATGATGTATACTATACCTCGAAATGTATTTAGACGTTTATTAAATCTCTGAATTTATTAATAGACATTTTCGTACCCATATTTTTCTTTATTTTATAGCAATGTTTGATCATTTTTTCAAACCAAATTATAGTAGTCATCAACTATCAACCCAATAGGGTACAAGCATAAATTTTGCTATTGGTGGGAATCAACACCTTGCACGCCTATTTTTTCAAAAAAATGTGAACTTAACTTTTAAAACGACTTTAATGTCCGATTTCACCATCCAATTCCTAAAGTTAGGTAATACCTAAATTAGATTTTGGAATGACAAAATAGAATTTACGTTTCACCATGCGCTAAGAAACGCCTAAACATGATAGAAAATACCCATTATTGTCACTCTCAAGTAATTCTAAGCGCGTGGTAGAACGAAAATTTCACCTAGCAATTCCAAAATCTGATTTAGGATTAATGGTTGGTGAAATTGAGCATAAAAATCATAAAATTTGAAAGTCCGCCAAAACGCGCTTTACGTCATAAAGATGGCTGCCCCATGGTGTGATGTCATTTGTTTACGTTCTTATTTGTGTATCACGCTCTGAGTTCTTGTGACCTAATTTGTTTCTGAAAGCTTTAAAAATGGATAAAGCCGAAAAAAAACTTTGTATTCCAAGTATTGCATTTTTCCAGTGTGTAAATCAACGTCTATTAAAACTCCAAAAAAAATATTTGTTACTCTACCTGGTGGCGCAAGCAAAAATATACTTAAGAGAAGGGCATTACTTTTGTTTGTGAAGACCATTTTAATGTAAGTACCTACTTCTATGCTGGTAATTTTTATTCTTAAATAGTTTGAGGTTATGTACCTATATGTCTAGGAATCAACCATAAAAACATCATTTTCTTACGCGACCACACATCGAAATATGGTTGGTATATATTATAGAAATAAAACATAGCTTAAATCGTACTTACGATAATGCTTCAACTCCTCTTATTTCCTCTGCATTAAAGCAGCTGTTTGACTTCATAAATTCAAGCAGCATAAATGAGTCTACTTTGGGCAAGTTATCAGTTTGTGCTTTTACAAAACCTTCGCTAGTCATATCTTTACTCACAAAATATGAAAGAATCGTCACTGAACACTGAACTAGTAAATAAAATATATTCTTCCAAAAGTTTTAAAATATCCTCTGAAATATCGAATATTTATGTCCACTTTCCACTTTACGTTGACTTTTAGAAATAAAAAAAGCACACACAAACACGTAATGGTCTCAAAGAAACATATAAATGATATTTTCACGTCGATGAAGTAATTAATAGTGGATTAAAATACAATATAAACACACAACTACACATAACCTAATGCAATACCGGCCATATTGACATAAGTAAACATAAGAGATATGACATCACACGTATCATCGGTTCGGAAATCCTCCGGTTGTGGTCGGAAAGTGGGAAAGTGCATTGGAATTTGAATTTTATTTTAAAATTTGGGAGTAATTTCCAATGGAAACTGGTATATTTTCTATTATTAGTGATTTTTGATATCATTTTTACTATTATAAATTAATATCCAAGCAAAATATGAAATATGCGTGTACTCTATTAAGCTTCATGATCACATAAATATCCTCAATATTCCCATCAGGAATTATCTATCAACTTATTCCGACATAAGTCGCTTAATAGTATATTATACACCAAGGTATATATTCTATTCTATTCTATTCCCCCATGCCTTTCTCAGCTCTTCAAATAAGACTCGGAAACTAGCACTTCCTGAATAATGACTCTAGGACTAGTAGTTCCTGCAGGTTATTCCCAGTGCTATTCCCTAAAGATATTCTAGTACAGCCACCGTACACTAACTACCGACAAGTAAATTCACTTGCGTCGGAACGTTTGAAATTGTTGGTACATCTTTTCTCTGGCGCCTTACACGTTTCACACGTCTGTTATCATAAAACAACATTCAATACTCGATTTAAAATAGCCAGAACTCGCCAGACGATAGAAGGGGTAAGGACATTTTCGGTAACCCATAAATCGACGAAGTGAATTTACTTGTCGGTAGTTAGTGTACGATGGTACAGCCGTAGGCTTCAGCTCATGCAAGTCTTTCTTTCGCAAGTATCCACATACTTCCTAACTACACAGCACTTCAGAATCCTAGGGTACAGCATCTGGGAGATTAAAAGGATAGAAGAGGAACATTTACCCTAGTTGAAGCCTGCAGATATCCTAAAATTCCTCCGGAAAATAGGACTAAAGGAACTACTAGTTTCTGAGACTTTTCCCATTCCACATGCCTGGAGCTGTTCCAGTACGTTTTCAAATTAAAGATCGTTTTTTAATGGGAATCTAACTACTCGTACTAATTCTGACAATTCCTATTCAGATTAACGAATCTAAGCACTACTTTTTATCGTAATTTCAATAGTCACAACACAGATGCAAATATAAACGTAGCCCATATTAAATTTCCGTGTTAATTAAGGTGAATTTATAAATCCGAAAGGCAATTAAAACGTTTCAGTAACAAAAATATATAACGAAAAGATTTGTCGACTAACACAATGCCAGACGGAAAATTAATCACAACGTAAGAGCGAAGAATGGCCGCTAGTTGCCAGGTAAGTCAAAAGAATAAAGCGGTTAGTTAGCGAATATTTATGGTTGCCTGTTTCGTTGGTGGCAACGTAAAATGTACAGAAAATTTACATTAGAAACGCATTACGCCCTACACTCACGCGGCTGTTGCATTTCGCTACTAATTTATTTTCTGATTAATAACGGCGATAAAACAGGTGCTCACATTCCAAATTAAATCGTATTTTCAGTAGAGCAACATACGGAGCCGGACAAAATATTTCGTTTGAGTTGGTCGGTAGAAAGAACAAATAACGTAAACAAAAAGAGAATCATTTATTCTTCAAGAGGGTGATTTAATTCATAGTTATTTATTTCACAAGGACAAAAAACACTATATTACAGTCGTTTCTACAAATTGGAGATGATAGACAGTTACTCGCCGAGGTGCGTATTGAATTTTTTCGTTGATCTTTACAAAAAATTAGTAATATTCGGATAAAAAATCGACTATTTTTGAAGCTTGAACAGCTAAAATAAGAATGTACTAAACTATAATAGACAAAGGACAAAATAGAGCATAATAAACTAGAAATATGGGAACGGCAAATGCTCAAAAAGATTTATGGTGGAATTATAGAAAATGAAATGTACAGAAGAAGAACAAACAGAGAACTATTAGAATTATTTAAGCTCCCAAGTATAACCCATAAAATTAAAGCACAGAGAGCGAGATGGTTGGGACATATAGGTAGAATGTCAGAATATAGATGAGTAAAACGAGTGTTAAAAGGTGAAGAAAGTGGTTAGGGGAGAAGAGGAAGACCAAGGAAAAAATGATTGGAGGAGGTTAGGAGAAACCTGATAACAGTGGGAGTACGGCCGGCCGCAAAAATAATCGAACAGATCAGAACAAGATGTTTCGGGTTCTGTACTGTTCTGTCTTGTTCAAATTTTCCCGGTCCCTGGAAAATGAGTGCATTGTATTCCGAATAAAAATATTGGTTCAGAGAGTAGACATAGTAAGCTTTCAAATGGTGTGCATTTAATAACAAAATAATTGAACATTAGTTCTTTATTTTCGCTTGTTTACAAGATTTGTGAGAACTACGAAAACGACTGAAAAATGCAAATAAATAAATAAACTTTTTATTGAAACGCCACAAAGATACTGAAAAAAAATTTCCTTTCAGGAACTCCCCAGACCCCATTTGAAAAACAAGGGATAATAAACCATTTAAAATGAATAAAATGTCAATGATTTAATGGAAGAGGCCAAAATATTGGGGAAAAATAACATTGGCCACTTTTTGCAATGTCCTCGACGGGCGAGAACGGGGTTTAAGGTACACATATTGATACCTACGGATATTCCCATTACAATGAACTTTAAATCATCGAAAAATATTGATTTTTGACCGAGTTATGGAAGAATTTGTCCGCCGGTTTACAAGTTAATTTTATAGACGGTAGCATTTATAGAGGTAGTGCAGCTGAGTAAGCGAGGGGACGTTTGGATGCGATTATCTCGAAAACTATTGCATTTTGGAAAAAAATAATTGGGACCATTTTTGTAGATAATTTAACGACCTTCACTTTTTACCTGAACAAAATTTTTCCAAATTGTATATTTCGGGAGATACTAGCGGGAAACCGTTTTTTGGGGGGCTTAGGGGCCATTTTGGACCCTTAGCCAAGGCGCAATCTTGGAGAACTTTTTCCCCCTTTGAAGTACCTGTCAAGACCTACAAATCAAGCCAAAATAATTATTGTACAAATATATTGATAGGTTTGCCCCTTTAGTTACTGCACTATCTCCCAAATTGCAGACAATAGACACGTTACTCGCCGAGGTGCGTATTGAATTTTTTCGTCGATCTTTACAAAAAGTTACTAATAAAAATCGACTATTTTTGAAGGCAAGTATTTTTCACACCAAAATCTAGTAGAGTTCGTGAATAATTAATTTGGAAATAGCAAATGATCTTCATTGTCATTGCTATTCTCGCACGTACATGTCGCACATCGTAAAACTCGCTAGCTTAACGTAGGAAACTTGAAAATATACACAGTATTGTCAATACTTGAAAAATAAGGTTTTGTTTCAAGCTCTATATGCAAAATGTGAGACACAACCCCCGTATCTATGATTAATCAAGTTATATTTTAACATAAAGCAAATTATATCGAGTTTGAATAACACAAGATAAATTTTCCCAAACACTATAATGAATCGAAAACATAATTGCATCTGTGTCACTTGAAAACTATTAAAGAGCAACTACTTCGAAATTCCCGACAATCCCGAGGGAGCATGACCATTATTCCATTACCACCTGACCTATGGAGGTGCGTCTTTAGATAGCCGGGTCTGCAAATCCCTAATTCCCAGGCCAAATTTGAAAGATAATTACTAGAGAGTCGGAGTAATGACAGTAGACAGCTCCGATAATTTAGTTACCTTACCGTAGCCGAGGCCTTAATAGAACCTGTGGACAGTGGACACTTTCGAGCTGGGAAGACTTCAGAGACCTAGATGTTATTATTGTAATATTCTCGCTGTGACGGGGCTTTCACGTATTTTACTTGTAACGTAGAGGACAGACTAAATAAACTTTGACTGGTTCTCTCGTCTGAAATATTTAAGTTTGTTATCTTTCTATATCTGCATTGTGGCATGAAAAAAACTTGTATTACGACGGAGACATTCATTCATACGTTTAGGCTGGGCTCAACAGCCCAGGGACTTGATCTGAATCTTTGTACCATTACCCGTGTTATCTACCTACTTCCATTCCAGAAGTCTTCTTTATAGGCGACCAGTTTATCTGGAGGAATCTTCAGTAGTTGTAATGGTTGTGTTATTTCCACTCCAAAGTGCTTCCGTCTGAGTGCTTGTAAGTTCTCACAGAAGCAGAGTATGTGAGTAGGTGTTTCATCGTAGTGTTGACATTTTCTGCACATAGGTTCACTAACTTTGCCCATCCTGTGCAGATGCTTCCTCAGGGTACAATGCTCAGTCACTATGTCGGTAACTGTCTTCAAATTTTTCTCATTCAGTTTCACTAGCCTGGAGGAGAGTTCCTTGTCTAACTTATTCAGTAGACTCTTAGTATGGAGGTGTCCTTGTGTCAGCCTCCATTTGAGTTGGTGTTCCTTAACCTGCCAGTTCCCGACATCCCCTTTAATGTTATCCTTTGTGATTCCACAAAACTGTCCTGGACCTGTGAAGGCTCCTTTATAACCTTCTTTAGCTAGCTGGTCTGCCATTTCATTCCCTGTAATTCCCTTATGTGCCGGCAGCCATATTAGAGACACTTTGTTGTCTCTTGCCAAAATGTTAGGGGATTCTTTACAGTTTTTTACCCGCTTAGACCTACTTAGTTGTTTGATTGCTGATAGCTTTGACCAGAGCCTGGCTGCAAGTGAAAATTTCAATTTTTTGTCCAGTATATCTTCTTCGGAGACATAAAAACTCTGTTTTTGTCCATAATTTTAAGTGTAAATATTCAAATAGCAAACAAACTTGATTAAAAACGATTGAAATGTAGTTAACAAAACTCTAAATTTCCTCAGTATAATAGGTCCAATTATTATCGGTCCGTTTAATAGCAAATCCCGTTTTGTAAACGCATAACTCAATTAGGATTGGCCGAAAGTGGTCTCTTTATAGTCGCGCAAGGATTTCTTCTTAATAATTCAAGACTCTTGAAAACAGGCGTGACTAACAGACCATTGGAGGTTTGTCTTTCTTTATACGTAGTACATGGACGTCACAAACATTATTAACAAATAAAAACTACTACATTTATTGTAAATAACGTCGAATAACGTCAAATAATATCAAAAATTTAACGAAATAATACATTTAATTTTATTTCATGATTCTTATTTGTTTAAAGAAGTAAATATTATTAAAGTTACATTGTAGATTACTGTTTTGGAAATTGTCTTAGTACTTAGAAGGAAGTATGGAAAATGATAATGTTTTTCCATTTGACATAACATTTTAATGCTATGAGAAAAGAAGTACCCTCCACGTTAATGTGTCTGGTAGTAGACAAACTCCTGTGAGGTTTGCTGTATATATAATAGTCCAAGAACTAGTAACGCACGTTTCATGAAGTGTTCGATGCACCTTGAAATTTTTATATTTAAAATATATTGTATGGAATATGGAACAGTAGATATACCTGTGTTGGTTTGACCCGCCTTGGGACACCAGGTAGTGCGCATCCTAAGAAGGTGTAGAGAAATATGACCCAAAAAAGTGCTTGATTCAGCAGTCAACAACCAGTAATTGAAAGTTTAGATGGTGGTGATGGGCGCTCTCACTCCATCTACCACCATGCACAGCCAATCTCTTTCTATTATAAATAATATTTATTTTCATGTTTGTTGGCAATTAAACCCCAGAAAAAGTGTTTGGCTTTTTGTAATTATTTTTTTTATATTCAATCAAGACGCTGATAAAATTTCAGCATGAATCAAACAAAAATCAACTGGGGTGGATTTATCAAAATATAAACCCCTTCAAAAGTGTCTGCCCAATACCAAGGTATTTCACCTCGACAGGAAACTAACATGGAACTCTCATCTACACAGCAGAGCAAAAAGAGCATATGAGGCATATGAGCAGTGTCGGAGGACAGTGGGACGCACATGGGGTCTGT
>CAJUYH010007438.1:0-17587 GCA_910591685.1 Galerucella tenella | reverse complement strand
AAAAAGAGAAAAAAAGAAGAAAAGAAAAAAAAAACAATGCGAAAACATGAGCACATGCACCAGTCGTAACATTGTGACAAACAAAAAAATGAGAGACTAAAGGAAGCGACGATGCAAAGAGACATAAAAAATATAGAGTAGAGTCGAACGTATAAACCAAGAGTTTATGGTGTATGTGAATGTGAATGTATATGTTGTTGAGAGTGGCAGTAATTTACCTTGGTCACCAGCCAGGACGAGGGCGATCGTGTGGATCGTGAGGAAGACCAGGGCGGGGCCTAGTATGGCACGTTGCTGCTGCATCTCCGTTGCAACGGCTCTAATTCTACGTGACGCGCTGCCGCGTCATTGCCTCACGCTTTTCCCCGTTGTGTTTCCAACTGTAATTTCCACAGACACCTATCGTACTGTCACCCTCATTAATTCATTTTCATACTACTGGTGATATATATCAACAGACATCGTTCCTTTTATCACTAGTGTTTGAAATGTTTATAGAGATAGAGAAAAATAAGTCATTTCTCTTTATCAATTTATCATGAATTCATTTGCAATTTATTGGAATTTTTTCCTTTCACATTTCCATCAATGACAATTCCTATTTCTTTTATATTATATTCAATTCATTTTGTGAATTGAAAATCAAATAGCCAAATCATTCATGTCACGATGCAGAAAATAGTATGACGTCAGAGGTTTCCGGTTACTCTACCGGTGGATTTAGTGTAAATAAACGTCTTCTTCTGCTTCTCTTCGTCTTCTTTTTTTTTCTTCTTCCGCTTCGTATTCGTCTTCCGTACCAAGTTTCAGTTTATTTTCTGCAGCTTCGACAAACGTTTCTTGAACGTTTTACACAAGTTTCACATTGTTATGTACACCAAAGGTGAAAAAAGAATTTATATATATATATATATATACATTATTGCAATTTTCTGTTTTGTATTTCATCCATAGAGGTGAAAGACAGTGAATAGTTGTCACAACTCAACAGTTGCACTTCTTTCAAGAGTTTACGATTTACCTATACCAACGGAACAATCATTCAGATCTTCTACTTTAAACCCCATGAAGACTTTTGTATACATACTTAGGATCCCATAAGCTCCTTGTTTTTCACAATACACTTCTTATTCTTTTGCTTACACTCGAACTATATTCTCCCAAGTTCCGTAGTTTATTTTAACATTTCACATTTATTTCGACCGCACATGATGGAGAATCCAATTTCAAAGATTTACTTTTCTCTGCACTTTTATCCACTCGTCTGTCCTTTCACACCATCGTTCTTTCGACTTCTTTGGTTCTTCCTATCGTTAATTCTTAGATGCACTCACAGCGGCCGCGACGATTGCTTCTAAAAGTTTCGATAGAGCATTCATTCTAGATGTTAGAAGCTTCCACTTTAATTTTCTCTTCTCATTTTTACGTAATTCATCTGCTGTTTATTTATTTTTTTTTTTCATTTGCCAATAACGGGAGACAGGTTGAAGTATTAGTACTGACTTGGAATCAACTCGACTATTATACTTTTCTGTATTCTCAAATAATCAGATAAACTTTTCAAAACAATTCATAAATTTAAAGTTTTAATATGTGATTAATTAAATTTATCAATGATACTTTACATTGAATATACTATAATTGTATGTGTATATATGTATAATACCGATTTAATCGTGCAAGCACGTAATTGTGGTGGAGAAGCGATGTACAAACAGACATAGCACCATTACACAATTGAAAATAAACCCAAAACGTTTATTGGTGTATTTCAATACACCAAACTTCCACTCATATCCACTCATATGTAACATAAACAAATATTACATATGTATCTGTATATAGTATATATAAACGCGTAAATATTTTCGTATATACGCAATATTCACAAATACCGCGTGGCGCACTTCTTTTTAATACAATAATTATCCGAAATTGTACTCGAATCAATTGAGTACAACACCGCAACAAATCATGATAAAGTCATTCACATGTTCAGAGCTGTATCTCTTTTTTAACTTTAAATTACTTTGAAGAATTCATTAATTTTATTATTGCGACATTTACGAGACATTAATAAAAATGTATTTGCAATAAATTGTGGAAAATATTAATGAGGAGATACTTTTGATGAAAATGATAAGAGAAATTGACAATAATAACATACGTGTAACGTGATAAACACGCGTATAATAATGATATATAGGCGAATGAGAGAACAACAATAGTAATGTAGTGTGACACTACACTGTAGTAAACACTGTGAGTGATGTAGCCGGAGGGAAACCGACGCCCGAACTGGTGAAGTGCCGACGCCAAAGAACTCAGCCAGATGTGTTAGCCTCGCAAAGTTGAGCTAGAATGAGCGTGCGCGTAAAGAAGCTGCAAACACGCGCGCGAGACTCATCACTCGCGCAATAGCACGTGCACTTTGTGTCCCTCCTTTTTACCTCATCGTCCATATCGGCCCACTCTCCCATATTTTCCTTTTGCATACAAATCTGTTTACATATATCAACATTATTTCATATAACCCCATATTATTCCATTGCCAATGAGAGAATCAATAACTCACTGTGCAATGCAAATTAAATAGCTGAACTTGGATATTAGTATCATGTTATCATTCATGATTAATATCACATACCATATCATAGACAAATATATATATATATATATATATATATATACACTGACGTAACAATATAAATGTGAATATCAATATTAGTACAGTTTATAATCTCGAACGTTTGGTGAGTCAAGTGGACACAATTGTAATCAAGACTGGAAATAAATAATATATACTAGATTATGATCGTTGAAGTGAAATATGAGTCGGGAGTGAATGCATGAATATAAAATATTCTTATTATCACTGGATGTATATATATCATTGAGTAGATTTCATATATACATTAATACTTATATATATATATATGTATGGATCTTTGTATTTTTCCCCTTTTCATTTTTTTTTTCATCACGACTTTTGGCATATTTTCAAAAACACATTAGCTGTGTCTCCACGAACGCATTTGGTGCGTGAACTATCTTCATTTTCTTTTCATTTCCTTTCGCCTCATTTCCATTCTCACTCATTCACCCTTCGTATCAAATAATATAGATATAAATTGTTGTAAATATATTTTAATATTAATCACTCGCTGTTTACGATACAACTCATTAATGTCGATGTCACATGCTATGACGACAATATTTGTTTGTGATTGGCAATCTAAAATAGTCTTCCACAAGCAATATCATCGCCCGATCAAGCGCGAGATTGCATCTATATCCATGGACCATTTTAATGAAAAATGACATGTCGCCGAAAGCTCGAAATTTATTTTCTTTTTTTTTTTTTTTTTGTTCTACTCATTTCTGTTTGAAAATTTCGACATTTAAAAAATGTCTCGTATTCATATCTGAAATAAGGTAATTAACATGACATTGTATTCATCATAGTTCAAGATAATTTTATGCTATATCGCGAATTTGTAAGTGCCATGTAATTAAAAACTTTTCGCTATAATCTATAAAAGGTAACAGTTTTTGAGGGAAGTAATAAACAGAGAAGGAAGTAATAATGAAGTTTCTAACCAACCATTTAACTTTGTCCGGTGCATTTTTTCTTTTTATTCCCACACTAATATTAATCGATGTGTTGTATATAGGATCCAATTGGTATATCTATATCTCAATATTATGAATATATTTTTAAATGGAGTGACAATATTTATAAGCAGAATGGCCAATTCGTATATTTATTTTGTGATGATGTAAGTGAATGTGTAGAGTTTCATCAAACCTGTTGCTACACCTCTGTATTAATCGCCTCAGTGATGTCGTACAGGCATATACATAACTGGAGGCATTTCCTACAGTTGTTGCCATGTTCGCCACAATAATCTCCTAGTTTATATCCGATTAAAATAATTACAATGGAAATTATTATAGACTGCCAACTCATCAACTATCAATTAACTCAAATCTAACCAAATATTATATACATATATATATATATATATATATATATGTGTATGTATTTATAATCTTAATCTCCCTGGATTAATTTTCATTTCAAAGTAGTATTCAATCTCTTTAGTATATAATGAAACATTGTTAAAGATAGGATAAAATAAAAGTTATTCGTTATGGTCGGATGGAAACAGAAACTACAGGCTCAATGTGTAATCGGAGATAAGATAAAAATGCAGATAATTTACGTGACACGTGCGAACGACTTCTAATTTCAGTATATCTTGGATAAATCTCGAAGTTATCATCATTATTCACTAATTAATGTTCACTCTTCCTTTCTCAGTTTTCCTCCTCTTATTTCACTTTTTTTCTTTATTTATTTTTTCCACTACTTTTCGGACATACAGATAAAACTGAATGATACGAATTGGAAAATTAATTGGCTGTTAATATTATTCTATTTTATTTCAATTAAACATTCTATTATGATCGTTGATACAATGAGTTTTATATTAAATTAAATATTTAACAATTTTGATGACAATTAATTGATTAATTGATTGATATTCGGTTATTTAAAGTGAGAGACTGGAATGTCCGGGGTTTATGTGAATTGACGAAAAATATTGAAGAGAAAAATTTCGACGTTTTTTTTTCTTTCATTTTGTCCTTTTTGCTGTCACTTGGAGTGAAATGATATATATATATTTTTTTTTGGTGCATCTCGACACGAAACCCAAGGGAAATGATCGTGAATGCGTATTATATATGAAAGGGGAAAACAGTCAGTGGCTCATGTGCAAAATCAATGCAATAAAACATTGAAAATGTGAGCCCAGGGAATTGTTCGTTATATATTCGGTTTAATACCTCTTCGTTTTACTGACGCGGCTGCCGCTGCCACCCCGACATATCCTTCTCATAGATCATTACGACACTATTTGCATATTTATCATACGAACCTTGGGTGACACATTATGGTTCTACAATGAGGGCTGGTACAGATCATGATCTGCCGTAATCTTCACTTGAAATGAATATAAATTAAAAACTAAAAAATTGAAAAACAAAGGAGGAAATTTTATTTTGAAATAAGTACTTTTATAAATTCACTTTTAATTCTTTAAACTGTTGCTGCTCCACCGATATACATACTCGTATATATATATATATATACTTTACTTAACATATCATATGATTCATTGAATGTTCATACACCTATAAATTTTATGAATTGAACGACAGCAATTGTGAGTTATAAATCAAAGATAAAAACGCCATAAAACGATTGTCATTGATTTCAAATGCACTCGTCTATACTTCCTGCACTTTGTCTGAAACTACTCCTTTTATTTATTTTTTCTTTTTTTTTACTTTCATCACGTACACTGAATAGAAAAGTATTATTCACGTTCGAAATTCAATCGCGAATATCTGTGACATGTATCGATGTTTTCAAGATTCCCCAATCTAAAGAATATCGTTCGAAGCTTTTTAAAATCACCGAAAATCACATTTCTGACAATCAATTAATATTCAATAACTTTGTTACCATGTGAATATAAAAAATAAAAAAATCATTCACATAAATCCTAAGTATATTGAAAATATAAAAATGAACATCAAAATGACATTAAAAAAAAAATATGAGACATTGATATTTAGTTGATGTACATGTGAGGAAAACGTATATTATTGGGAATGGGAAAAGCCTACGTGAATAATGATATCAACACAAGGCACAATAAAAAATGAATGTATAAATGTACAAACATTACGTGTATGTTCATTCACTATAGGTGATTATATATGTATGCGGAGGTGCAGTGATGACATCATTAAACTGACAGAACGAGACCTCAATATCAACAGACGACAACGCCGAATTGCTTTCGTCAGCGTTGAGGATGCGAATGGCAAAGCGTTAACGAGACATTCAGGCCTTGAGGATTCAAATACACCTATAGCTGTGTGAATTCCTCCTTCAATCTATCCCACTTGCTCATTCACAATCGTTATCACTGTCGTCGTTTCATGGACGCTCTCAATACACCTCACCCGTCAGTAGACACTTTGCCGTATTCCAATATAGCACCCGCGCGATATAGTATCGGGTGTGAGCATGACTAGAACTCGATGTTTCTACTTGGCACAAGTGAATACTAAGCACAATGGAGTGGAATGAAAAGACTATCGAGTCCAAAGAAAACTGGAGCTACTTCCCGAGACAGTAAATAATTCTCTTCGCCTTGTCTCTATACCTTTTTTTTTCTCTCTTTCGTATTCACTTTTTTCTTTCTTTTTTTTTTTCTGTTTTCGTCTTTCTCTTCTTTTTCTTTTATTACTTTCCATTATTGGTGTTGTTGCTAACATACACTTTGCTCGTTACATTTATTTATTTTTATTTACTCTTTCTCAAAATATCGCGTGGCCTTGCCGTGGGAAAATTAAATTTTAAATGAAATACGTATTCACGAGCAACTGTTTAAATTGATCAAACCACGTATAATTTCACCATACATATACACTGTTTATCTATATGTACGTATATATTTATGTATCATTGACCTACTTTACCATTGGTGCATTGTGGTCGTGTGAATTCAGACTTGATACCAACAAAGGTTACGATAGTGTTATCTATCCACTCACTTCTCTGTCTTCACGTTTATTCTCTCACTATGCCATTGAGTATCCAGTATTTCTTGTTGCCGTATAATTTTAATCAACAAAACAGCGCTCTAAGAGGACTTTCATCTCTGTCTAGTTTCCAATCATTTGTCCCTGTCCTTCTTTTCGTGATTGTCGCCCTTTATTTTTACTTTTCTTCTGTTTTGGTCATCAAATAACGAACAGTTTTTTTCCTCATTTTTACTCATGTCCAATAAATTGGATACTCGTTATATAATATTGATAAATATTGGGCAATCAATTGAACAAACAGGTTGGAGAGTTGGAGTTCCAAATACGAAAGAGAAATAGTCGGAAAAAAAAAATGTATGAATATTGGAATGTAAACTTTGTACGTGTGTATATGTACAATACATGTACGTATATTATGATGGAACACTGCGGTGTGCGGTTGATGTTGGCATCGCCAAATGAACGACATACATCCGGAAATAACTGTAAGAATGAAATTCCCAGAGACGGGCAGAAAGGATCCAAAACAAATGCAGATGTCAGAGCGCACGTGCATGGTCGAGTGATGAATGAAACCGGTGGACGATGAGTATATATATATATATATATATTGGGAGGAATATAGTTGAGTGATAAATTGCAGTGCGCTGCTTCGAGATTCAAATGTTCAATTCGGCCTTGCTCTTCTCTTTTCCCGTTTTTCTACTATTTATTTTTCACTTTTATTTTTTTTTTTATTTTCGGAATACGAAAATAAATAAGTTGTATATATGTAAAAATTGTTGGCTGACATATAATGGCTGTTGATACAAAAACGCTTTACAATATATGCAATGAACATGGAAGGTATATACAGGGTGTCCAAAAAGTCTGGAAACTGCAAAAAATCTTGCAATCTATATATAATAAAATATATAATTATAGATATTGAGGAAGATATTAGTGCAAGTATCCGTTATGTACCAAAAAAAATTGATATATTTTATAACGATGTATACATAATTTTACAATAGTTATATATGATATAGATATAAAATTTTCTTCTCAAGTAATGAACAATTATTGTTCTGTAAATTATTTTTTTTTTTATATTTGCTTACTATATTAATTCATCATTCAGATGAATCTATTAAATATTATATGAATATGTATACTACTCTGTGTTTATATTCGTACAGTGTTCCTTGTTAATTTTCTTCGCCATCTGGAGCTGATATTTTTTGGTTAATCTCTCTACTTATCCCACTTGCAAAACAACGTGATGGGGATTTACACTTTTCAAGCAGTTTGCATACAGATTGCTTTTATTTGTATAGCTATTCTATTAATTATATGTTAAGCGCTCGTCATCACTTCGCAAACATAATTTCATTCATCAAATATTATACAATAATAATTTATAATAATGCAATAAATGAAGACAATTTCCGTTGAAGAAATTGTGATATTGAGAATTTTATTTGTGTTCTTGCAATATTTGAATGCGCTTTTGCATCAGGAAATCTGATAAAGAATGATAAACGAGAAAAACATTGTAAATACAATAACAAACAAAAAAAAACAGGTTTTTACGATAAATTATTTATGGAAATGGAGCGAATTGCATCCGCTAATAACTTTGCGAATGTAATTATCAAAGTATTTTTATATTTACGTAATTTGACAGAATATAAAGTATATTATTTATATCGAAATTTAACTCTCGCTTATTTAACAAAACTCATAATTATATTGAAACTGAGAATTTGGTTTTCACGAAACACGGTACATATTCCATATATGAATGGTATTTTGACTTTCAATAATGCCGATTAAATGTGACCACTGACATTATATCATGGATAATAAAATGAGAAAATGAATATTCGTGATGGGAATACACAGACTTTCATGATTTACCAAAAAAAATTTTATTCAACAGTAAATGTTAATGTTTATTAAAATATAAAAAATTTATTGGCTATATATTGGTAAAATAAATTATTGAAGTAACAATGAACAAATAAATTTATTAGTTACTCTAAAAATAATATTTATCTGGTGTATTTCACTTTTATATTGACGCTAAAGGTAACCAATGATTTCCGTTCGCTTCAGTCAATTTGTGTTATTAATATGGTCAATGTTTATACTATAAAAATATTTAAATTGTGTGATGGGGGAAACGACAAAAACTTCTCATAAATAAGCGTAATCCTAAAACGACAAAGATCCTATTATCGAATATGGCTATTGATAAAAGTTAAGTTATTTGTATTATTAATAGAGCCACTGTTATATTTAGAAACACAAAAAATTTGATCTAATACATTTTTCATTGCCACACGATTGGAAAGAAAATAAAAAAATATAGCTGATACAATATAAAGGAATTCAATCAGTTGCTCCTAGTAATTATAATTCATCAATCATCTCATACTAGATAATAATAGTATACATACACCGGGTTTCATGTATAAATGAATTGGATAAATTGAGAACTTGGGATTTTTATTAAAATCACTGGTTATCGTCGTGATAGTCGCGCTAGGGACGACTGCGACGAGACGAATATTAATTTCCTCGTGAATTGGCGAAGGTACGCTGCAAGAAACACGTACTAAAAAAAAAAAAGATAATATAAAATATGCTACAAATCCTCCAACCACTCAAATAAAATAAAGAGGAATTTGCCTGATACATCCATTCCTCACTAACATTATATTTATATAATTCTCATTTAACAGCGATATTAAATTTCCTCCATATAAGCTAAAGTGCCCGACATTATTTCAATTATAGTTGGACTACTACATACTGGGCAAACTTTGGCTTTTGAAAATTGTAAAGGACGGTACGTACGAAAGGTTATGTACATGAGGTTGATGGTGAGTGACTTGAATATAATCTCACTTGGTTTTCTTCGTCTGCCCTTCGTTCGCTCACTCTCTCGCGCATTATTTCTATAAGCGTACTCTCAACGATAATCTCACATATAAGTGGAAGTGAGGTAGACATGAGCTCGCAGCTCGACGTCGTGGTATTAAGCGAGACTGCGCGCACCAACCTCCACCTCTAATTACTGAGATCTGAAAACGAGAGAAGCCAGGGGATGAGTGAGTGAGTGAGAGCGAGAGAGGAAATGAGAAAGGGACCAGAGGACGAAAACGATGGGTGTATAGCTCTCGAGTCTCTACGGTGGTCGTTGCTAATTATTATATACCAACTGCACCCAAAGACCAGTTGGCGCCTGCCCGGAATATTATGCATCTAATTTGCTCGAGCGCAGCCGGTGGAAATGTCCAACCGTCCCATATAACCTGATACACCTCACTTATATACTATACTGTTTGCAAAATGTTCCAGCGCATAGATATAAAGTTATATATATATATATATATATATATGTGTGTGTGTGTACATATTTCAAACATCTGCCACTTCTATATTGAAGACAAATCTCTTAATTTGTATTGGCTCTAAATGCAATGAATATTATTGCATTGTGCATTGGATGATAGCAATGTTGGATTATCCTCTCTTGAAGTAGAATAATGGATACTCCGGTGGGATATTTAAGTGGGAAGAATAGTAGTAGGAAAATGTGAGTAGAAGCGGGACAGTGTATTGTGATAGGAGTTGTGTGAGTGAGTGTAGAAGAGATGGAACACAAGTTTATTCGCCGCAATTTCCTGCTCGCCACAAAACCCAGAACAAAGTTTTGGCCTCGTTCGTCCCGATGATGCCAGGCTCGAGCGCCGTCTCGCGCAATTGTTCCTAAAACTTGTTCTCTCGCATTTGTTGAGAAAATAGAAAAAGAAGAAAAAAAAAGAAAAAAAAAAGGTGAAAAATAAAAATACACAAAAGAAAGTCAAATTATTTTTTTTTTTACACACAACTGTATTGTATGCACTCTGTTTGTTACATATTCAGCGGGTCATTATATTAATTGGTGTTAATATGATGGGTTGTTAGTACAAATGGTGAGATAAAAGAAAAAATTGATAGATGGATATTTGGTATTTTAGTTGTGTATAACTGTGATGAGGAATATTTATGGGATAATTCCGAGAAACATGTCCAGTGGGAGATTGTATATATATATAAGTAGCAATGCTATTACAACAGCAACACACTGCACGCTCTCCTATGGGATGCGATTCGCATGAGAAACTCTGGAATTCTACCTCTTACCTTCCTCGCAGAGTTCACATGCAAACACTCCTTGGCCTAGGCTTTGCCTAGGCATCGCCTCGTGTTACCTCTCGACGACCTATTGGAATTTCCACACAGACTCGAAATAGTTTCCATTCCCTTGGCTGCAAGTGGATCGATTTACTTCACGTCCAAGACTGACCCCTTCCTTTACAATACACAGACATAAACTTAGAACTTTGATGCAAATATTTCTCAAATTATCAAGTTTTATACTGAACATCCTGTTAAAATAAATTTTTAATACTCTCCATTAGATTTGTTATGAGAAATAGATAGATTATTTTACTATTTATTTATTGTTGATAAAGAGATTGTATATTTCTCTAGAGATATGTTTTTATATCATGATATGAAAGTCTGTGTGTCTGGTATTTTCAGTTGTGTTACAGTAGACCTAATTACTCGAGACAACTCCCTCTTCATGATCAGATTCTCTGACGTTGGATGCATTCGATTCGCAATACTGTTTCGGTTCGGTCATGAGAAAATGTTCCGTTTCATGGCAATACTACCACCTGCATCCTCCGTTATGTATCTTTTTTGTTTGTTATTTTTTTTTTTTCTTACTTCGTTCTGATACAAATACTTTTTTAATATATCGCTCATCTCATCGCTGGTACTTGTGGTTAAAGTGAGAGAGATATTGTCCCACTTACTTCCGCTTGCAGCCACCTCTCTGTCGCACTTGCACTGTGGTTTTTACATTATTTCTTGAACGTGGATGAAGAAAACTTTTTCCTCTATATACACTTTTGTTTTATAAGTTGGGTAGACTAACATAAGCACAAACACGACTGCACCCAGTCAACCTCAAGATTGCTAAAATCCCTCTCGATTCAGTGCGGCAATGCCTTCGTTTTTGTTTTTGTCTTGCCATTGCTGAAAAATTTTTCAACAACAAAATAAAACAAAAAAACAAAAAATGAAACAACTGATACGTGATTTTTATCCCCGTTAAATTTACCCAGCTGTGCGAATAATGAATGAATTAAATACAAAAGTCACATCGCATTTCGCGAATATTAATCCCAATTTTTTAACACCTATGAATCCATATAACGTTTTAAATGATTCTCCATCATTTAACTATTTTTTCTCAAAAAAGAAAAAAATAAAATAAAATAAACTAATGAAAAAGTAATTCGAAATATTATTAGACGAAATCGTAGGACATTAATATATTCTATAGGACACAGCAGCCGATAGGTAATAATTCGAAAATACGTTATATAAACGCCAGATGTTCACGATAAATTGCTACTGCTTGTTAATTTCATAGATACAATATCCCAATATCGTCTATTTTCATATACGCCCTATTACGCTTAAATCAATATTCATATACGTACAAATATATATATACATATATAACGATCCATAAATATTGATATATACACGAATATTAGAGTCGATTCTCAGATAATCTAACACATCAGCATGAAGAATATTTTTTCATATCACTAGTCGACATCCAACATTCCAATGGTGACGAATGTGTTTAATAAAAGAATATGTGCAGGACTATGAGTAAAACGGTGGTTGATACGAAAAAGAAAAGAAAAAAAAAAAAGGTAATATTGTTTTTGCGCCTCAGGATGTCACAGAGTTGACCATATAACATTATCGAATATGAACATGTATATATATACATATATAAAGGTACACGTGTGTACTCTCATACATGAACAGATACGTGAACGTATCCACAGGAAATATGTTTCCATCGCGTCCTATAATATAGGCTATCGATAAATTGACAACCAAGTAGAATACAATATGTGTGTGCTGACAGCCGCAAGTCATTACGGCTTCTGGCCACTTTTCCATACTATATAGTATGAAGCACTGGACCATTGCATATTGAAAATTGAAAAGTGTTACATGCCATGGCTATTGTGCACCGCAAATAAACATTTTTTCACCAATTCATTTTATTATTTCATTTATTTCATATCCAATTAAATAAATACTACATTGAAAGTATTTCGCAATATTTGTCACAATCATTTTTATTATTTTTTTCTGATGCAGTAAATATTGATTATCATTATTCAATATATATTGAATCGAACAGTATGGACATGGCGTTCACTTATATTTTCATAAAACCATTAACAATTTGTTTGCATTTCTTCAACTAAACCAATTAAAAAGTACACAACAGAATAATTTATATGTGGCAGATTTTACATTATTAACATGATGTTGATATGAAAACATAGGCGCTAAAATATTCAATTAATTAATAATATGATTTGTACTTTATGAAATTAAAAAACTTGTCAATACAACAAATAATTGTAATGTAACATGAAAATGTAGAATGTGAAAAATGGAATTGAATAGTGAAATATTGGTAATATTTTGTATGATATTTGGAAAAGGAAATGCAAAATGTCACATCAATGCGAATGTCGAAAGCCATTACCATTTTCTCCTCTTTCCCTGATATTCAAAGATTATTCCATCATTTCTATTCAATGCTCATAACTCGGCCAACTTTAATTAATTTCAAATTAAAGTCAGACGGTAACGCAAGTGAATGACGTCGAACACGCGCCCAATGCGAAAGTCTGATCGATATTCAAATCAAGTAGACACTCACATCCAATATCTATACATATAAATATGTATATACATGTGCATATGTGAGTTGTTCACCGACAACTGTTGCCTGTGCAAAGAAAGTGGCAAGAGGAAATGCAAGAATAAAATGATTGAGCACAAAGGGGAAAAATATTGGTGAGACGCATGTACGTGAAAAAAGTACCAGTCACGAAATCAATTTCATGCGAGCTCCTTTGCAATTTATAGGTCATTAAAATGTCATAAAAATTTCTCATTCTTTTGTAATTCATTTTGTTGATATAGAGAAAAGAGAAGTAATAAAATATTTGGGATGTAATTCTTTATTCTATAACTATGTGGAGAAATGAATTTAATTTCTGGCGACGTGTAGTCTCGTCGTCTGTTAATAAAATATTGAACCCCGATACGGAAAACGTTTATCTTCATAATATATGTATATGTATAAAAATAAAAAATAAATCGATTGTGCTATCGCGACTATGTGGCGTCGAATGTCACTTTAAATTAACTGAAAAAAACTATTTGTCATTAATGATACTGTTGTTGTGAATAAAATAAATGTTGTTTACATGTATAAAGAAATTGGAAACTGCGATGAAACAAAACTTTATATTGATTCAAAATTAAATATTCTAATAAATAATCCTATCTACTGAAATAGACAGGTATATTGAAAAATAAATCTCTCTATATTTACAAACACTATCATTAATATTCGTCATGTAAATTGCGCGAGAATTATTATTGTACAGTTGAGAACATATGAATTTGTAGCTTTATTAATGTACGAAAATTTTGAAAGCATAATGGAACTATTGACTGTTAACGAATTAATCTATTTTATAGCAGGTGACAAACTGTAATGTTGTATACGTAAACTTTTCCAGGATAATTGTACTCGTGATTTGTTTCATCAGACTTTCATAGCGTGCATTCAAAATATTCTAACGTATCCGCTTTAATTAATTCAATTCATTAATTAATTTTTGCAATATTTCACCTGGATAAATAATAACATTTATAATTAAACATTTTTTAAAAGCAATGCTTCAATGTATTATATCGCTGTAAATAAATTTTAATTGGAAAAAAAAAAAAATAAAGAGCTTAATATTTCTCGTCCCTGTGTTGAATTACATGAAAAATATTCGCATCTGCATCTTCCCACTCAATGGCAAACATGATCCAAGCAACATTCAATATTAATGTTCAGCCAAAAGGTTTATGAAAAATCTACCAAAGTAACCTACATTGGATATAATAGTCGCGATAAAATGTATAACTGTTTGAAATACCGAATTCCATTGCTTTTACGAAATGTATACGTCTCATTGGCCAGTTTAACTGCAAACTACAATTATCCTTTTAAACAAATTCCTACAATAATACCCATGTCAATTGATAATGTAAGTATCACAACAACTAATAATTATACAGTTAAAATAAAAATAAAAAAATTGACTATTAATTTCTATCATATTAAAATGTTTCTTTCTACTATATAATTATATTACTGATAATTGTAATTTCATGATTTATTCATATGAAAATAAGTGAAGAGCAAATGAAATAGAGGAGAATTCTGATGAATTATATATTGAATATTTCACAAATCCACGAATTTCTCATACCTGTTAAATATCTAGATATATATTTTTAGCTGGTAGTTTCGAATAATAACGGATTTCTAAAGCCAATTACCATTTTCAAAATCTCACACGCTTTTAACACGATACATATATATATATGTGTGTGTGTGTGTGTGTGTCTATGTGATCTACGAATGAGTGCACACTGTTCATAATTGCATTATACTTATACGCCGAGTGAATTCACCATTACGACCTGCCATTTTCTAAAATGATTTTTTCATTTTAAATAGAATTTCATAAATTATTACATATAATTGAGATGAAATTCAATCAAAGTGCAAATAAATTTATGGTGAAAAATATATTCTTTACATCATATTGTGAGTATTGTACCGAATAAATGTATAATTATTATCATTTCATCTAAAGATAGAACTCATCATGTATAAAATATTATTAATTAGAATTGTAATAATATTATTACAGTGAATATAAATTAATAAAATGACATTTTCTAAAGTGGAAAATGTTCTTATACATAGCTCATACCAAGTTAAATCAGATATTTTATTACAATTTTTTCATTTCGTAAATGCATCTCGTATGTGTCCATAGAACGTTTATAAGATGTAAATTTAAATATTATACCATGATAAATACTGTGAGACATACTCTGACAAATGAAAACCCATCAGAGAACACGAACGCGATTATATTTTTCAATATCATCAGCGTCACACACTCATTCACATACACACACACACACACACAGACAAGTCGTCTATTGAAATAAATGCAACGCAGTAAATCAATTTATTTAAAGAAAAGTATCTGAAATTTATTCATCACCGCTAAACAAATGTTATAAATAAAAATATTTTACAACGTATTAGTCAATAGTTGAAGTATTAAAAATAAAAAAAGAAAACGAAAAAAATATGTATTTTCATTAATTATTATATGAAACGTATGACTATATACATAATAATAAATCGGGTATTTGATGCGCATACGCTCCAAACTAAAATCTATATATAGAACATTAATTAAGGCAACGCATCATCCAAGAGCTCACAACAAGGAAGCATTAATTAAACCGCCCACTAATCCGTCATGGTTTAATTCAAGCATTTGAGCTGCTTTCTAAAGGAGATATGGAATACATAAAATATAGTATAGTCCACAACTACTTTTTTTCCTCTTTTCATTTCTTTTTCCCTCTTCTTTTGTAAAATATGCAATAATAAAACACAAAAATGCAAGAACAACACTGATGTACACATAAGAAAAACAAAAATATGAATACATATGAAAAAAAATAGAATCCATAGGAGATATATACAATTATATTATAGTTATTAATATATTTGATTTTATGCATTCCCTGTCTATTTATTTATATTCAAATTTATAAGGTAGTATATGAATTATTTATAGTATATTGAGTTGTGGATGTTTTCACATTTCTGCTTCCGTTTTCCGTATATGCATTGCTACAAGGAAAAATCGATGACGGCGGTTGTGGGTCGGTGGCTTTGGCGCTCGATAACAGGGTCACCCTGTCAAAGCTTATCCAACAGTGCGAACTTTGTTGTCCGCGGCGAGAGGGGTACCACCCATCATATATATCCGCGCGTAATGTGGTAGTTTATCCGCATACACGTCCTAGAAAAAAAAAAATCTCCTCCCCATAAAACTAAAAACACGCATGCGCCAATATTCTTCATCATATAAGGTATGAATATTTTTAATGAAAAATCAGAAGCTGCCAACATGGAATTGACGGATTTTATTTTATATAAAAATCAATATCCCAATGGAAGAGAAAAAAATGTAATAGTTTTTCCTTTTTCACTTTTCCACCCGATTCGCTAAAAATGTCATCAGATCTATTTATATCTGATTAGATTTTATCAGATGTAAATATTTTTCGCCAGGCGTTGAAGATATAGCGGCGAAGGTATTTAAATATGTTATAAATTTACATTTTATTACAAGTAATTTTGATATATGTTAATGTGTTTAAATATGTTGTGGCTATATGACAATATAATGTTCTTTAACTTTCGTTTTTTTCTTTTTTTTTATTTTTTTCCAATATATGTATCGATGTTTTAATCAATATTAAACATGTTACCAGAGCGAGGAGAAAGAAAATAATTAAAAAATTGGTGAACGCACTTCAACCTGAACGTAAGTCAACTGCAACGAGAAACGATTAATTTTCATCACTTCCATACCAATCCGCCTCTTCACTCAACCGGAAATGACGTCTGTATGTATATTTTTTGGGTGATGTAGACGACTCACTGATGTAAAATAAAAACCATACACAAAATGGTGGTTATTACTTGCCAAAAATGTTTCTTGAATTCTTCGAAATAGAAATATTGTTTTTGGTATTAATGTAAAAGCTTTTACGATGAAAATGTTGTCATTCTGTGTATGATATACCCACGTGAGGCTTACTATGAACATATCGTTCTAAATTTGCCCAATCGACCGGATGTACAGACCTAAAGCATGTGCGCATCCGGTGTGGCTCACCGTCTCGGTAAAATCTCCCGGGAGCAAAGAAAAAAAAA